>JABMCL010002489.1:220000-225000 GCA_018857735.1 Alviniconcha marisindica | reverse complement strand
CAGAAAGAAGAAGAAGAAGAAGAAGAAGGAGGAGGAGAAGAAGAAAAAGAAGAAGAAGAAGAAGGAGGAGAAGAAGAAGAAAGAAGAAGAAGAGAAGAGAGGAGGGGAGAAAAAGAAGAAAAAGAAGAAGAAGAAGAAGGAAGGAAGGAGGAGAGAAGAAGGAGAGGACGGATACTGAGTCAGAAAGAAGAAGAAGAAGAAGAAGAAGAAGAAGGAGAGAGAAGAAGAAGAAGAAGAAGAAGAAGAAGAAAAGAAGAAGAAGAGAAGAAGAAGAAGAAGAAGAAAGGAGGAGAAGAAGAAGAAGAGAAGAAGAAAAGAAGAAGAAGGAGGAGGAGAAGAAGAAAAAGAAAGAAGAAGAAGAAGAAGGAGGAGAAGAAGAAGGACGGATACTGAGTCAGAAAGAAGAAGAAGAAGAAGAAGAAGAAGAAGAAGAAGAAGGAGAAGAAGAAGAAGAAGAAGAAGAAGAAGGAGAAGAAGGAGAAGAAGAAGGAGAAGAAATGTCCTCGTAACTCCTGGACATAAGTACCACTCTGCCAGACTGAGACCGACTGGCTCCAGATGAAGTCCGACCTGGTTCCACGGGTCTCTGTGGAAAACTCTTTCACTGTGACTGTCGACTCCTGGAGTCTGAACGAAACGCACATTTGTTTTGTTTGGTTTTTGTTTCTTGCTTTTTTTTTCCGCTCTGATAATTATAGGCTAATTGTCATGGTTGACTGGCGTTAGAATCCAATTGTCTATCTTGTTTTTGTTTTAACCCTTTCCTGCCAAAGAATAAATGCTGCCAGTGCAGTCCCTTTGAAGAAGTCTCGCAGAGGGAATCAGCCAATCAGAAACGCTAGTTTTCTAGAACTCGGCCTCTCCTGACCAATCACGAACAGTCTGAATTTGAGCAGGACATCCTGTAACTGTCTTTCCGACAGATAGGACACCGTTCGCCATGAAGGTCATACGGTGTTACGAGGACAGGGATGGAAGGGGTTAAGGGCAGTGAGCGAAATGACACAGACCGGTTGTGGGAGCCGCTTGGAGAAAGAAAGTTTTCTGTTCAGTTCTTTACAGTCCTGTAGCTGTCCCTAGAGCACCAAAGACTGTTTTCCCCCGAAGGGGAAAGTCTTTGATAGCACACAGGAAGGCAGACAAAACTTTATTGTCTGGGACCGTACATTATTGAATTTTTTTAAGTGTTCATTTTTTATTCAAATTTGCTCGGCTTTTGTAAGAGTAAATTAATTTTTTTAAAGCTGTGTTAATTGTATAAGCTTTGTTGTTTGTTTGTTTTTCTTCTCGTCCTGTGATTATCATACAGCCCTTTGCGGTTGACAATACGTTAAAATCTAACCACTATTTTTGTTGTTATTTTAATATTAATTTGCTTAGCTGTTGATAGATTTACCTTTTAAAGCGCTCTGCGTTCCCGTTTGTTTGATGATGTACCGCGCTTTAGAAATCTCGTTACGAAGATGATGATAATGATGATGATGTGTGGGACAATTTACCGTGTGGCTTGTTGACAGTGAAATATCTGATCTAAATCTGAGCCTAATTCTTCTTCTTCGTCTTCGTCTTCCTCTTCTTCTTCTTCTTCTTCTTCCTCCTCCTCCTCCTCCTCCTCTTCTTCTTCCTCCACCTCCTCCTCCTCCACTTCTTCTTCTTTGTAATCTTCTTCCTCCTCCTCCTCTCCATCTTATGATATAAATAATTATAAGGAAGCGTCTCCGTCTGCCCGTCTATGTGAGCGCCATGAATGATTTTGGAGCTCGACCCGCTCAGCGTATTGAGATGAAACTTAGCGTGACGGTTCCTTGGGACGTGAGGGTCCTAGGTACCTGTAGCGTGAGTAACACCTCTTTAACTGATGAACACAGTCATGTTAAAGATTACTGAGGCGAACGAGCCGCTGTGGGAAGTAAAGGGAGCGAGATATAAACTTAACCTCGGGCCTGTTTCTCACCCTGAGCCGGTTTGGCCTAGCTGTAAAGCGTTCGGCTCGTAAGCGGAAGGACCTCGGTTCGATACCGCTTCGGCTGTCCAGTTTCTCTTCAAAAAGGTTGTGGTTTGTGGACACTGTCTTGTGACTTTGTCCCTCACAATTAATGAAACATTAAAATGGCTCTCATCGCTGCCCACCTTAATGCAGAAGTCATTCTGGTGGTGACAGTAGTAGCGATAGGTATAATCTCCCTCTTCTCCCTCCTCCATACCCTCTTCCCCCTTCTCCCCGTCCCTAATAAGCCTTATGGTTTCTGTGGACGTTAAGCACCATGTTTACTTACTTACTTACTGTTTCTCAGCGCATAGTTCAGGAGCTGTGTGAGAGTCGAGGTGGCCGTCCTGGGCTGTCCGTCCTAACGAGCCTTCTGGTTTCCGTGGACGTAAAGCTATATTGAACCATGCTTCGGCATTGGTCACAGCTTGTCCCTAATATGTCAACTGACATCTGAGGACATTAAGCAACACTACCTACCTACCTACAAGTACATCATAGTTCAGGAGCTATGTGAGAGTCGAGGTGGCCGTCCTGGGCTGTCCGTCCTAATGAGCCTTCTGGTTTCCGTGGACGTAAAGCTATATTGAACCATGCTTCGGCATTGGTCACAGCTCGTCGCTAATATGTCAGTCGACATCTGAGGACATTAAGCATCACTTCGTCATCAATGTTTCTCAGCTCTGCAGCACGGCTCAGGAGCTGTGTCGTGAAAGTCGAGGTGGCCGTCCTTGAAATGTCCCCAATAGTCCTTAATATTGTCTCTGTGGACGTAAAGCAACACTGAACTTGAACCGTTTCTCAGGTAGCTCGGTGGTCTAATCGTTAGCACTCAGGACTCTCACGCTAGGGGTCCCAAGTTCAGATGTTCTTGGTAGAACCTGATCTCTCTCTCTCTCTCTCTCTCTCTCTCTCTCTCTTCTCTCTCTCTCTCTCTCTCTCTCTTTTTCTCTAGCGTATTTAATGGAATTCTTGTTTGATGTATTGAGTGTTGCTGTGTTTGTCATCAGGGACAGATTTGTAAAAAAGCCGACACGTGCTTAAATCTTTATCCCTGTGTAATAAAGTTATTTCTTCTCTCTTCTCTCTCTCTCTCTCTCTCTCTCTCTCTCTCTCTCTCTCTCTCTCTCTCTCTCTCTCTCTCCTTCCCTCCGTCCCCCCCTCTCTCTCTCTCCTTTTTCTATTCTGTTCTTTTCCCCCTTTCCTGTTCTTTTTTGTTTTGATTCACCTTCTGCATCGAAAATCCAATGACCTCCTCATAGAAAATGTTACAAACTTACAACCCCCGCTGTTGATAAGCCTACTCGTTTCTGTTTGAAATGTCAACGCCAAGATCATCGAAAATATCTTCAGCAGTTCCCCCTCGGTATAATAGCCGGGCGAAGCGGGTTTCTGGCTATGTTATTTTCACAGCTTGTTACATGGATATCACTTGGCTGTTCGACAGACAGGCATGATGTGCGAGCCCCCCCCCCCCCCCCCCCCCCCACTACACACACACACACACACACACACAACACAACACAACACACACACACAACACACACACACACACAACACACACACACACACACACACACACACACACACACACACACACACACACACACACACACACACACACACACACACACACACACACACACAGAGTTAAGCACAGGATGTTGAAGATGACGATGGGAAGAATCGAAGACACGATCGTTCTTCTGCCTCCGCTTTCTTCTGGAGATAACCGCGGGGTCTTCCAATGTCCCAGATCTGCCTCTGTCTTTGCCGTTCCGCCCACTCGATCCGCTTCGTTGGATTGAGTTTGCTGTCAGGAACTCTCCGAAAAGTAAGGAAGAAGAAGAAGAAGAAAAACCCACACACATACACACACAAAACAAAAACCTAGCAGTTAAAATGCTGCTGAGTACTGCAGTTAGACCTTTCGGTCGTCGTGAGTTCAGGATCCGATATTTCTCTTGCAATACGTGGGACTTGGGGTACAAAAAAAAAGAGAGAAAAAAAGAAGAAAAAAAGAGAGAGACAAGAAAAAAGAGTCAGTTGCAAGATATAAAAATTTGTTTTCCCTCCCATAGAGCGTTTTTTTATATTTTTCTTCTTCTTTCCTTCCTTTGTTTCGCTCTTTCTCCCTTTTGTTGTTGTTTTGGTTTTGTTTTGGTTGCTGTTCGTTGTTCGTTTTCGGCCTCTTTGTGTGTGTGTGTGTGTGTGTGTGTGTGTGTGTGTGTGTGTGTGTGTGTGTGTGTGTGTGTGTGTGTGCGTGTGCGCGCGCGTTCCATAAAACTGAGACAGTGAGTGAGGTGCATTCGCAATAAAATTGAAAGCAGACGAACTGGATTAGAGAATAAGTCGCGGTCGGACATCTTAGTTTGCTGGAGTAAATCACGTATAGATATAATCTGCAGATGTAAAAGTTGTGTGCTCGTTTTTGTATTTTGTGGCATCAACAACAAGAGCAACAACAATAAAATTAAAACACACACACACACACACACACACACACACACACACACACACACACACACACACACACACACACGCACACACACGCACGCAGACCCCCCCCCACACACACACACACACACACACACACACACACACACACACACACACACACAAATGCACGAGCATGATTTAAAAAAAAATCAAAACAATAAATTAAAAAAATCAGCTTTTGTTTTATAACCCATGCAAGGTTTCAAGGTTTTATTGAGCTTTTTGCCACTAGAAAGCAAAGTTACATTCACACAATACATTCCTTATAAACAAGTACATGGGTACTAATAATAAATTACTACCGCATTTTATACAAGAGGCAAGAACAAGCGCTCAAACACAAATCAAAGTTGTTGTGAATATTTAGCTAATGCGCAATGTTTTTTAATTTTTTTAATTTTTTTATTCGTTGTGTTTCGCTGTTGCTTTGTTCAAAATAACTCAAAACTACAACTAACAACAACTATACGGACAATGAAATGAACGTGATAAGGAGCGAGCAGGAACACAGAGA
>JABMCL010002489.1:212500-215000 GCA_018857735.1 Alviniconcha marisindica | reverse complement strand
CCTCCCTTACCTCTATGGATTTTGTTTCGCATCTGACTACGTCGTATAGCTTCCGGTCTCAGTTTCTCATGGTCTAGTAGTAGCCTGTAGAACTAGCCCCCAAACAGGGGTATTTATCTCGTAGTGTTTTGATCGAACTGTTTGGCACCGGAAGTCGTCATTGCGACTGCGTCATGCGCGTGGATACTAGTCATTTATAGCGTCATCTGCTTGCATTAAACCATACAGATAATTTGGTGTATAGTTTTATAGTCTTTATTTATATTTTTTTGTATATTATGTAGGGAAGTCGTTTTTATAAAGGTGTGAGCAAAAGTTCTCAAAACGGGTCACTGCAGTCAGCTCGTCACGATAAGTTTTTAGAACTATGTTTCATTGAAGCGAACCTGGCGGGCCGAATGCTCGGTTAGCCCCACGCTGCAGATACACTCTGGCTGTTTGGGTTGCAGGTTTGATTGTGATGGATGGCTGCGTGTTGATCAGTTTGTTCAGGCTTTTTGAGTATGTTGCTGTTGCAGCGTCCCCTTACAGTTGAACGTTGTGGGGGCTGCAAAGCTGTGAGTATAATATGACAAGGAACGGCCACAGAGCTCTTGTGAAGGAATTCGTTCAAGTTATTGTGTGTGTGTGTGTGTGTGTGTGTGTGTGTGTGGTGTGTGTGTGTGGAGAGAGAGAGAGAGAGAGAGAGAGAGAGAGAGAGAGAGAGAGAGAGAGAGAGAGAGAGAGAGAGTATGTATGTGTTGTTTGTTTGTTTGTTTGTGTGTGTGTGTGTGTGTGTGTGTGTGTGTGTGTGTGTGTGTGTGTGTGCGCACGCGCGCGGTGCGTGCGTGCGTGAGTGCGTGCACGTGTGTGTGCGCGCGCGCGCGCGCGTGTGTGTGTGTGTGTGTGTGTGTGTGTGTGTGTGTGTGTGTGTGTGTGTGAGTGAGTGTGTTTCCCCGTCGAAATCACTATTGTTAATTCCTCTAACAGACGTAAGTTTATTGTCGAGAAACGTCATTGTGTAAGGCTCCTAAGTTCTGGCCAACCAAAAACGTCGATGCCGACATTCTACAACCGCCATTCTCAGCCATCGACGATTTGTGGGGCGAATACCACCGTTCTAAGTTCAGTTAAACACATTTGAGGGGCCAGTGCAACATGCTCTCGGCCATTATTTCTTTCATTCTCGCCTTCAAGCTCCCATTGGGCCTCCCCCCCCCCCCCCCCCACCACCCACCCCAGCCCTCCCCCCTCCTCCCTTCCTCAACCATAGTTTCGCATCTTTATCTTGAATCTTCCAATCATACGAAGACACGTAGACGTCGGCCTCTACCTGCTACAATGTCTTTCACCGCCACGGCCGGTGTACCAGGCTAAAATGCACCCCTGTCCAAAAGTGTACCTCGCTATCGCCTAGAATGCATGGCCTAGCCAAATAATTATATACCCGGGGTATGGTTCTGCCGAGGCGGTTTCAACCCCCCCGGGGTATCTATAAATTGGGCTAGTCCATTTTAGACCCTCTGGGCTGTTTTATAGCCGTCTGATATCGGTCGGTATTAGTTGTGAGATAACTCGTTACACATGCAATACAGTGCTTCTTTGTTGACTCGGGTGCTGGAATTGATCACATGTAGTTGCAACAGATACTGAAAGCACTACAGTGTATGGTTAAAATAGAGTACAGTAGCATCTAAATATTCTATCACACGCACATTAATCTGCTGCTACTGCTGCTGCTGCTACTACTGTCACTACTACTACTACTACTACTACTCCTGCTGCTGCTGCTGCTGCTACTGATGATGATGATGATGATAATGATGACGATACTACTGCTGCCGCTGCTGCTGATTATTATTATATTGAATACATGAATTAAGTGAATATGAACAAAGATCAAATTTAATATCAAGAACTGGTCAGTTTACGAGACAATTTCTAACAATGAAAAGCAGCAGCGATAGCTTTGTTACAGCGGGTATCCACAACATCTGTACGTGCCGTATCTCGGTGCAAGGAACCTGCCATGTTCGGCCTTAGTTGAATGAGTTAAGCGGTGTTGCACAGAGTTGTTTCGCGCTTTCTCGCTCTACTAGGTAGGTAGTGATGCTTAATGTCTTCGGACGTCAACTGACATATTAGGGACAAGCTGAGACCGATGCCGAAGCATGGTTCAGTATAGCTTTACGTCCACGGAAACCAGAAGGCTCGTTAGGACGGACAGCCCAGGACGGCCACCTCGACTCTCACACAGCTCCTGAACTATGACTCGCTCGACTATATATTTTCACGGATGTATAGCTCCTAAATCCGGAAGACTCGTTCAACCCACTGCTGAAGGCAGTTCTTTATTCAGTTTCATGGATCAGGAAACTTGTCAATACCTTGGGCTTGCGGGTTATAAAACAGCCTGGTCGATTTTGAATCGGGCCAAGGCCAAACTGTCAAGCCATTATATATATATATATATATATATATATATATATATATATATATATATATATATATATATATATAT
>JABMCL010002489.1:165000-210000 GCA_018857735.1 Alviniconcha marisindica | reverse complement strand
ATACGAATAACCAAGCTTGCTTTTTTTTTTCATTTCTTATGTGGCCGTATTACTTGCATAAAGACAGTTTTTGCCCGAAACGTATACTGTAGGGCAGTGTAGCGCGAGAGATGTCTGATATGACTCTGTGAACAGATCACAGCTCTCTGCCCAGACCCCCCCCGGAAGCAAAACACATGTCCCCTCTCAGGGGAGTTCCCGATAGCGCCGCTGGAAGCTGAAAGCTTCTATCTTGTCTACGACTTCGATGTATACATGTTTATACAGAGTCTCAGATGCTCGAGAAGAAGAGAAAGAAAGAAAGAAGAAAAAAGACGAGAGGGTGTGGAGATGGGGGAGAGAGAGAGAGAGAGAGAGAGAGAGAGAGAGAGAGAGAGAGAGAGAGAGAGAGATGTGCGCGCGCGTGTGAGTGTGTTTGACTGTATGGAGAGAGAGAGAGAGAGAGAGAGAGAGAGAGAGAGAGAGAGAGAGAGAGAGAGAGAGAGAGAGAGAGAGAGAGAGAGAGAGAGAGAGAAGTTGTGGAGCCTTTTCACTCCGCTGTTTTATGATATAATTATACATCCTCCTGTACATTATCTACTCCGAAACTTTCATCTCAGATACAGAAGGCTTTGAACAGCACACTATAGACTCGTAGCGTTCGAGCGTGACCATAGAAAAAGGCGTAGCCGTCAGCGTTGTGAAATCGATAGTAGTCGGTCCGTTCCTTGGACTGTGTCTTGTGCACACACAGCACGTGATCACTAGCAGCAATCGCAGAGACCCCATCTACCGTCGCTGATGATGGATGTTGTGTCAACTGAAGCAACTGGCCAGCAAACTACAGCCGCTGCCTTCCTAGATCGCCGTCGTCGAGGCCACGACCATCAGCTGCTGCCACAGCCACACCGAGTGCTGCGCACAGTACTGAGACACTAGTTTTCAGTCCTGCCCAGAACCATTAAGGAATGGAACGAGCTCTCGCCAGAGGCAGCAGCCAGCATGAGCCAACACTGAAGACACCTCTGTGTCAAGGGCCTGCTGAAGAAGCGCCAGCTTTTTGTTGTTGTTTTGGTTTCTTTTCTTTTCTTTTCTTTTCTTTTTTCATGCAGCCCCAGAGTGAGAAAATAATCAACCTAATGATTGTGGTCACTAAAGAAGAAGAAGAAGAAGAAGAAGGAGAAGAAGTGGTCCGTCGTTTTCAGTTGTATTTCGTGAACAACAAAGGGGAGGAACACAAAGACACACAGAAGATAGGACGGTTTTTGTGTGTGTGTGTGTGTGTGTGTGTGTGTGTGTGTGTGCGTGCGTGCGTGCGTGCGTGCGTGCGTGCGGTGCAGTGCGTGCGTGTGTGTGTGTGTGTGTGTGTTGTGTGTGTGTGTGTGTCCCGTGTGTGTGTGCGTGTGTGTGTGTGTGGTGTGTGTGGTGTGTGGTGTGTGTTGCGTGGTGTCTGTGTGAGTGCTGTAGTGTGCCTGTGTGATGTGTGTGTGTGTATAACGTACTGAAGATTACTTCCAGCTGATCATCGGTTTTCTACTTCTCGTGCCGCACGTGCTCAATGAAATCACACTCACCCCTCGACAAGAAACGAAAACACAAAACCACAAATCTCTCGCTACAGGACTTCGCACCACAAACATACATCTTGGGTTGATTACAATAACAGAACCGAACAGAACAATGTAACCGCGAAACAATGCTGTTCAGTCTACACTCCACCCCCAACAACATCACCCCCCGACCACCGTTTCCCTCACCCCCCCATTCACGCCAACTGCACATATCCCCCCAACTTTTCCCTCACCCCCACTCCCCCGGCTAAAAACAAACAAAAACGAAACACCAACGCAACGTTATACGGCAGAGACAAGATCGGAGAGACCCCTCACCGGCACGGCACAGTGAGTGTCCCACTTCGAGCGGTGCGCTCGCTGGCAGCGCGATACGGTACGGGTTGAACGTGCCGCCGACGGGAGAAGGAAGTGGCAGGCAATTTGTTCCGCTGTGGCAAATTGCTACTTTTACCAGGGCCCCGACCGCCCCGCTATCGCTTACCAGCAAACCTAATGAGCGATACGATGACGACGACAACCAAACGATCGTCGGTAAAGGAGGCTGGGTGCTTGGGTTGACGGGTGGGGAAGGCGGATGCGGGGGTGGGGATGGGGATGGGGGCGGGGGCGGGGGCGGGGGGGGGGGGGTGGGGGTGGGGGTGGGGGTGGGGTGGACAAGGCGGAGGTGGGTGGGTGGCTGGGGTGGGGGTCGGGGTTGGGAGAGATGCGAGAGCCAAAGGTAGTGGAGAAGGGAGTGGGGTATGGTGCAGGGGGAAAAACAACAATATCTTGTAGAAAAAAACAGTATCGGGTGTGACAGGAGAGATGGAACAATTTATTCCCAAATGTATAGAGGAAAAAAAGGGTAGGGGTGTTGGTGTGAGTGGGGTGTGGGTGGAGGTTGGGGATGGAAACCACATTTTCTGTGTGTGTGTGTGTGTGTGTGTGTGTGTGTGTGTGTGTGTGTGTGTGTGTGTGTGTGTGTGTGTATGCGTGTGTGTTTGTGTGTGAAGGGGAGGGGGGTAATGGGGGAAGGGGGTTGGTCGTGTGTGTTTGTTGTGCAAGTGTGTGTGCGGGGGTATGTGTGGGTGTCGGGGGGGGGGGGGGGGGGGGGGGGGGGGAGAACACTGGGAAGACAGTGTGGGGGTGGGGTGCTGAGACTGCGATAACGAAGACAGTTTTTTGCTGGGTAAAGAAAACGCATGGATGTATTCGGACTGAAGTGGGCGAGAAAAAGGAGGAGCCGTCAAAAGAAATCGATCGGAACGATTGCTAACAGTTTAAGGAATAGACACTCAAACTGTATATCAATTTATATCGAAGAGTGGAGAGGAGAGAGAGAGAGAGAAGAGAGAGAGAGAGAGAGAGAGAGAGAGAGAGAGAGAGGAGAGAGAGAGAGAACTGTGTGTGCGCAGTGTGAGTGTAAACATGTGTATGGAGAGAGAGAGAGAGAGAGAGAGAGAGAGAGAGAGAGAGAGAGAGAGAGAGGAGAGAGAGAGAGAAGAGAGAGAGAGAGAGAGAGGACATACACATACGCGCGGCCACACAAACAACCCACCCACACACAACCCCCACACCACCACCCACCCCCACACACACACACTCAAAACAAAACAAAAAATACACCACACACCACCCACACACACATCTCTCAAACATACACACACACCTACCCCCCAACACACACACACACACACACACACACACACACACACACACACACACACACACACACCACACACACTTATCCTCTCTGCTAGCTCTCACTTCCAATCTATGGTAATTGTCAGTAGTTTCAGTGTTCACACATTCCTCTCCAGCTCATTACAGGCTATCGAATTATAATCACCGTATAAAAAAAAAAAGGACACAGATCCCGTTACCGCCGGGAAAGGCAATTACTGAAACTGGAGCAGTGCCTCTCCGATTAATGAGTTGTGTTGGATCATCTTGCCAGTGCTGACAGAAGGATTAATTAGTTCTCTCTCTCTCTCTCTCTCTCTCTCTGGCTCTGGCTCTCTCTCTCACCCCCCCCCAGACCCCCCTTCTCTCCCCTCACCCCCCCCCCACACACACACACACACTTGTTTGCGCTTGCGTGCACCACATAATATAACGTTTGGAAGAGAGTCAGTGTTGCTTAAATCCTTACTGCATAACCGGTAACAGTTCTGAACAGATCTGATCTGTAGGTCTAAGTTATAAAAGAGAGAGAGAGAGAGAGAGAGAGAGAGAGAGAGAGAGAGAGAGAGAGAGAGAGAGAGAGAGAGAGAGAGAGAGAGAGAGAGAGAGAGAGAGAGAAGGAAAAAATGAGAAAAAGAACGGAAAAAGGAAGTGTACCATTTGTTGGAGGACTTGATCAAGCTGAAAACGCTGATTTAATCATGCGCATTCTTAGGCGTAAGCAACACAGCTTGTATCCTCATCGTAATCGGAGCGCGACTAGTGACTCGCTTTTACAGAAATCCGGAGCGGGGGGAACTGGCGGGGTGGAAGTGGATGGAGGTGGGTGGGTGGGGGCGGGAGGGAGGTTGGGTGGGGGATGGGCACAATACAGGCGGCATCATGTACTTTATTGGTATGAATGTCTTTTGGTGGTTTTAGCTTGTTAGAGCCTACATGTATGCACTGCGTGTATCATAATAATAATAATAAAATAATAATAAAAGTATTTGTAAAGCGCAAAAACTATTCTAAGCGCACACACTCTATTCTAAGCGCACACGCGCGCGCTCACACACACACACACACACACACACACACACACACACACACACACACACACACACACACACACACACACACACACAACACACACACACACACACACACACAGGCACCCGCATTCACGTATCTGGCGCTGTGAACACGCAAGGTTTGATGCGGAAGTTTTTATGCCCCATATAAACATATTATATATATTTTCATTCATTCATTCATTCATTCAAATGGGCGACTAG
This sequence comes from Alviniconcha marisindica, assembly GCA_018857735.1. NCBI lineage: Eukaryota > Metazoa > Mollusca > Gastropoda > Provannidae > Alviniconcha > Alviniconcha marisindica. The sequence continues at coordinate 205,508 of JABMCL010002489.1, read as the reverse complement.
TGTTGGCAGATACTGCATGTAGGCTTTTTAATATTTGAAGCTAGGAAAAAGTTTTTTTTTTGTGTGTGTGTGGTCACCCACACAAAATTCATTCTTCTTCTTCTTCGCTTTTACATGGCGGTGTTCACTGCTCTCGAACAGGCTCACTCCTCTCATGTCGTCTGTGATTCTGAATGAGTGACTGTATCCTTTTATAGCGCGTATTCTTAACATCCACCGAAGTGGAGTACGGATAGCGCTCTTTGGTTGTTGCATGGCTGGTGCCACGTGAAGCTGCTGCCGTCTCGGCGCAAGTTCTGTGTACACCATTCAACCATGCATCGGTTTACAGTGTCACTTAAAACATAGCCCATGCTACGTCACGTGACCTGAAAGGGAAAAGTAAGTAAAGTGCGGCAGCCTCGCTTTGAGGCCCCGGCCGTCGATGAGTCTGCTGTCCTCGGGGCGGACACGACAGCAAACAGCTCACGTTCCTCCCGTCTGAGCCGTTGCATCAATTTGCACCACTGACAAGGACAGGAAAGGACCGGGGACGGGGGTGGTGATGGTGGGGGTGGGGGTGAGGGGTGAGGTTGGATGGGGGTGGGGGTGGGGGTGTTGGGGCACTGGTGCCTAAGACCCATGCATCCAATCCACCGCCTTTGACTTGTGCCCCATCGTCACTCACGCCCACCGCCTTTGACTTGTGCCCCATCATCACTCACGCCCACCGCCTTCACAACAGCCTTCCCTTCCTCGTCCTTGCTCGACCCTGACAAACTTCATGTATGCAAAGAATGAAATAATCTGCCGCTGCGCCGAGGTTCTGGGAGGTGTGTGTGTGTGGGGGGGGGGGGGGGGGGGGGGAGGGGGAGTACTGCGACTGCAGAGTTAAAGTCCAGTATGCTAGAAACAACAATCCAAATTCCAGCGCTTTGGGTTTTGTTAAACGTCTTTAACGCCGACTTGTCTGCGATGAGGTATTGGCAGGAACCGAGACCAACCACGCCAGTAGTTGGAGGAAGGAAGGATGTCGTAAACCAGTGCTTGGAATTTTCCGCACACCTTCTTCTTCTTCTTCGAATGTCGCTTTGTGTCGACAGAGACCGTACGGACTATTAGGTGCAGGAAGCCCAGGACGTCCACTTCGACTTTCACACAGCTCCTGAGCTCCGACACGTGTTGTCTGTTCGAGTTCAATGTTGCTTTACGTCCACAGAGACCGTACGGATTATTAGGGACGGGAAACCCAGGACGTCCACCTCGACCTTCACACAGCTTCTAAGCTCTGACTGTCTGTCCATTCGTTCAGTGTTGCTTTACGTCCACAGAGACCGTACGGACCAGGATGTCCATCTTGACCGAGCTGTGTACCGCGGACCCTTCTCTCGTGCCGTTTTATCTCTCGTCTGCCTACCCGTGGGGTAGTGAGGGCTTCTGCTGGCGTTACCCCCAAAACAAGGCGCGGTTCCGCTTAGTTGGTTGTGCATTCCTGTCGGCGACACTCTCCCGAAGTTGCCTCACTACATCCATCACTGCTGGACGAGGCTTTCAACGACTGTCTTTCCTCATTACGCTTTGACTGCACTTTGTCCCCTCCCCCCTCCCATCACCCCCCCCCCACCCCAACCACCACCACCACACACACTTTGTTCCCCGCCCCACCCTTTTCTCCAGAAAACTCTCAAACCCTTTTTGTTTGTTAAGACTTAGGCATTTTTTGTATGGCTCTTGTTGAGCAGCTAGGAGATGATAGTTGGTAGGTGGTATGCGCAGCTTGCAGCTTTCTGTATGGCACTGGCATTTGCCATTATGCATTTATATAACTTTAATTTTGTTTGTTTATTTGTTTGTTTGTTTGTTTGTTTTCTTCTTCTTCTTCTTCTTCTTCTTCTTCTTCTTCTTCTTCTTCTTCTTCTTCTTCTTCTTCTTCTTCTTCTTCTTCTTCTTCTTCTTCTTTAATATGGTATCGATAAATTCTTCTTCTTCTTCTTTAATATGGTATAGATACCAGCAAGAGATTTTGAAAGCAACACACACACACATGCCGGATTGCGAGTGAAACTTCCGAAAGCGATGACAGCAATACACTCAGCTGCTAGAGTTTGAGTAAAAGCAATTAGTGAAAGCAATACACACACATGCCGGATATCGAGTAACACTTCTTAAAGCAATGAAAGCAGTAAATATACTTAGCTACCAGTTTTGCGAGTAAAAGCTATAATTATATAGTAAAAGCAACATATATGGAGTACCATATCTGAAATTGATGAGAGTTTGCTAGAGTTTGAATAAAAGCAATTAGTGAAAGCAACACACACACATGCCGGATATCGAGTAACACTTCTTAAAGCAATGAAAGCAGTAAATATACTTAGCTACCAGTTTTGCGAGTAAAAGCTATAATTATATAGTAAAAGCAACATATATGGAGTACCATATCTGAAATTGATGAAAGCAGCACTTAGCTGGTCTATCACTATATTCCACACAGCTTCCAAACAACAGCAAAAAGGGGACTTTTGTGTTTGTGTGTGTGTGTGTGTGTGTGTGTGTGTGTGTGTGTGTGTGTGTGTGTGTGTGTGTGTGTGTGTGTGTGTGTGTGTGTGTGAGCCAGAAGAAATCGATACGTTCCCACCGAGCGTCCAGTCAAGACTTCGGACGCTGTGTGAGTGATCCCGTTGGTGGTTCGCTGGCCCGCTCGGGAAGAAGGTTTCTCTGCCAAGAAGGACCGGCCAGTGAATGCCGCTGGAAAAATAAACCCAAACAAATGCCAATCAATTCAGTCAGCCTTTCTTTCATTCAATCATGCAGTCTCCTGCCCCCACCCCCCACCCCCACCCCCCTCCTTCCCCACTCCCACCTCTGACCATCCGTCCCCCCAAAAATCCCAAACCAATCACATTCAACCAGTCACTGGCATAAGCTCTGTGTGTGTGTCTGTCTCTGCCTCTGTCTGCGCCTGTCTTTGTCTGTCTGTCTGCTGTCTGTCTGTCTGTCTGTCTGTCTGTCTGTCTGTCTGTCTGTCTGTCTGTCTCTCTCTCTCTGCCCAAGGACTGTTAGACAGGTCCAAATGAACCCAGTGCTACTATCCGTGAGTATTAAATTTTCGAGTTAGACTTCGAGTTCTCTCTCTGTCTCCCCACCCCTCCCACTCCCACCCCCACACCCCCTATCTCTCTCTTTCTCTCTTGTCTTTTGCTGCCCCCCCCCCCTCCCCCCATCCCTTCTCTCTCGCTTCTCAGCCTACACCATGCCTCTCCAGCAACAACCCCTGCAGCGACCTGGAAGATGGCCTTATTGAGGTCCTCGCGTCTGACTGCCCACGATTCATTCACACGCTCTGGAAGACCCCGGGTTTCTGGCTTAATTTCGCTTTGAACTCGCCTAGCCAGCCCCCGCCCTTCCCCGCCCCTCTCCTTCTGCCCGCCCCAGCACCAAAGAGCTTCCGAAGGGCGCTGTCTTTGCCCACATGACATCGTGCGATGGTAGCAGCCTGCGTAGGGTTCGAATTCTGTCTTTACAGCTCAGGCGAAGGGGTCATTTCGTGTTGTCATCCCGGCCCTGACAGAGAGGTCTTTATTTTTTTTGTGAAAATTATTTTGTGTGTGTAGCAGCCTGTGTAAAAATACAAAGGGGGTTATTTTGTGTTATCACCCACCGCACAGAGGTCATTATTTTTTGTGTTAGCAGCCTGTGTAAAAAATACAAACGGAGTTATTTTGTGTTATCACCCAGCGCAGACAGGTCATTATTTTGTGTGTTAGCAGCCTGTGTAAAATAAAAAAAACGAAGGGAATTATTTTGTATTATCACCCAGCGCAGAGAGGTCATTATTTTTTTGTGTTAGCAGCCTGTGTAAAAATACAAAGGGGGTTATTTTGTGTTGCAATCCGGCGCAGTGGGGTTCTTTTATGTTAGCAGCTTGTGTAAAAAAAATATTTAAAAAAGGGGGGGGGGGGGGGGGGTCATTTTATGTTATCACCTCACGCACAGAGGTCATTTTTGTGTTAGCGGCCTTTGTAAAAACAAACAAAACAAAAACAAAAAACAACAACACACCAACACAAACCAAACCACAAACAAAAGGGGGTTATTTTGTGATATCACTTGACTGGGCATAAAACACCCAGTTACGTACTTGTGTTGTCAGCCAGCGCAGAGAGGTTCGTTTATGTTAACAGCCTATGTAAAAAGAAAAAGAAAAAGAAAAAGAAAGAACAAAGAAGTGTACTGTCCCTAATATGTCAGTCCGACAACTGAGGACATAAAGTCCCATTCCCATTGCATGAAAAAAGGACAATTTTCTGTTCTCACGCAGCGCAGGGCGGTTATTTTGTGTTAGCGTTAGTTGTCAGTGTTAGCAGCATGTGTTTAGGGGTTATTTTGTGTTAACAGCTCGCGCACCGTTGTTTTAACGTTTAACTACCCAACGGTAAGGGTTACTTAGTGTTAGCAGCCTGTGTTTAGGGGTTACTTTGTGTTAACAGCTCGCGCATCGTTGTTTTAACGTTTAACTACCCAACGGTAAGGGTTACTTAGTGTTAGCAGCCTGTGTTTAGGGGTTACTTTGTGTTAACAGCTCGCGCACCGTTGTTTTAATGTTTAACTACCCATCGGTAAGGGTTACTTAGTGTTAGCAGCCTGTGTTTAGGGGTTACTTTGTGTTAACAGCTCGCGCACCGTTGTTTTAACGTTTAACTACCCAACGGTAAGGGTTACTTAGTGTTAGCTGCCTGTGTTTAGGGGTTACTTTGTGTTAACAGCTCGCGCACCGTTGTTTTAACGTTTAACTACCCATCGGTAAGTGTTACTTAGTGTTAGCTGCCTGTGTTTAGGGGTTACTTTGTGTTAACAACTCGCAAACAGGGTCATTTTATCTGAGCAGCTGGCGCAGAGAGGTATTTTTGAATTAGGAATGGGGACGGGGGGAGGGGGGGGGGGGTGGGGGGGGGGGGAGGGGGGGGGGGGGGGGAGGGGGGGGGGGGTGGGGGGGGAGGGGGGGGGGGGGGGGGGGGGGGGGGGGGGGGGGGGGGGGGGGGTCATTTTGAGTTAGCTCGTGAGGACCGTTTATTTGGCGTTAACAGTCCGCAAGATAACTTGATTTAGCGTTAGTGACACGCACAGAGGTCACGTTGGGAACCTAGCAACCCGCGAGCGGGGTCATGTTCACCAGGAGATCATTGCATGCGTATCTGCAGCACAGAAGGAGGGGTCAGTTTGTGTTCGCAGCCCTCGTGGAGATGAGCTCGGTTTTTGTGTGTGTGTGTGTGTGTGTGTGTGTGTGTGTGAGTGTGAGTGTGTGTGTGTGTGTGTGTGTGTGTGTGTGTGTGTGTGTGTGTGTGTGTGTGTGTGTGTGTGTGCGTGTGTGTGTGTGTATGTGTGGTTTTTGTTGTTGTTGTTGTCTGTTGTTGTTGTTGTCTGTTGTTGTTTAGTGATGTTGGCTGCCGCCGTGGAGAGGTTTTCTATTTAGCGGCCTATTTTGTTTGCGTTTGCAAAATATTTATTGGCTCTTCTATATCTTATTCGGATTTTCTGTTTTCTTTTCTTCTTCTTGTCCAGTCTTGGAAGTTCTTCACTGCCTCTTTCTCTCTGTCTCTGTGTCCTCTGTCACTCTCTCTCGCTCGCTTTCTCGCTATCTCTGTCTGTCTGTCTCTCTTCTCTCTCTGTCTGTGTTTCTCTGTGTGTCTGTCTCCGTCTGTTTTGTTCTCTTTCCCCGCTAGTTTCTCTCTGTCTGCTTGTCTCTGTCTGTCTGTCTGTCTGTCTATCTGTGTGTGTCTCTGTCTGTCTGTCTGTCTGTCTGTCTGTCTCCCTCCCTCTCTCTCCTTTCTCGTTTTGTTTCTCTATCTGTCTGACTTGCTCACTCTCTTTGTTTCTCTGGGTGTCTGTCTCTGTCTGTCTTTCTCTATCTCTCTGTCTGTCTGTCTCTCTTTCTCTCTCTCTCTCTTTGTTTATCTGTGTGTCTCTGTCTTTCTCTCACTCTTTCTCTCTCTTTGTTTCTCTGTTTCTCTGTCTCTGTCTGTCTGTCTGTCTTTGTCTCTCTGTGTCTGTGTCTCTCTCTGTCTCTGTCTGTCTGTCTGTCTGTCTGTCTGTCTCTCTTGTAGAATGCAAGGACTGGCTGTTAGATAGGTCCAAATGGACCTAACGCTAATATCCTTGAGTATAAAAGTTTTCGAGTTCTGTCTTTGTTTCTGTGTGTGTGTGTGTGTGTGTGTGTGTGTGTGTGTGGTGTGTGTGTGTGTGTGTGTGTGTGTGTGTGTGTGTGTGTGTGTGTGTGTCTCTCTCTCTCTCTCTCTCTTTCTCTCTCTCTCTCTCTTTGTTTCTCTGTGTCTGTCTCTCTGTCTCTTTCTCTCTCGGTCCCCCTCTCTCTCTGTGTCTCTGTCTCTCCCTGTCTCCGGAGCTGGTTTTGCCCCGTGGTGGCTAGCCGCGGTTGATGCCCTTCCACACTCATTTGCCAAGCCAGGCGGCAGTTGCCGGAATTGCATTTACAGCTTGTGCGATTCGAATTTGCTTTTTGCGTTATATTGCGGAGGGTGCCTGAGGGGCCCTTGCATGCGGCCGTTCGGGATTTGGCCAAAGCGACCCGACGAGGGGCCCCTAGCTGATTTGTCGGGCCCCTAGCTGATTTGTCGGGCCCCTAGTTGATTTGCTGGGCTCCTTAGTTGATTTGCTGGGCTCGTCTGGGAGCGATGTAACGGGGAGGCCTGGGTTGTAAAGTTGTCACTCGCTGAGCGTTGTTGCTGGTGTTGCCACTGCTGTGACTCCCTCCCGTCACTGACCCCCCCCCACTCCCTCCCGTCACTGACCCCCCCCCCCCCCCCCCCCCCCCCCAAGCATCCTCCCACCTCTTCCTTCCACCCCCAACACACACACTGCTCACACATGGAGAAAAAAAACCACCAAAAAACTAAGAAATAAAACCCCGTTGACAGATTACAATGTAAAATTTCTGAACAAGGAAAAGGCATCGGAAGAAGTCGTAATTTTGGGGGTGATGATGAGTGGTGGCGGTGATGGGGTGGGGGAAGGCATGTCGTGTGTGCTTGCGTGCGTGCGTGCGTGCGTGCGTCACGCACGCACGTACGAGAGAGAGAGAGAGAGAGAGAGAGAGGAGGAGAGAGAGAGAGAGAGAGAGAGAGAGAGAGAGAGAGAGAGAGAGAGAGATCATCCAGGCCTACTTCGCCCCTAAGAGGATCAAAGATCGCATAGGACATTATTTTATTCATGACTTGCTTCTGGCGGTGAATTAGAATGAAGGACTAGAAATAACAGATTAGGTACTGAAATACTGCATGTGCATCCACGTACGGATGCACGTAGGCACTCGCACGTCTGCCCGCTCTCGCGCACGCACAGTGGTATACAAACATGCTTACGGATGCTTACACACACGCACACACACGCCGAGCGCGCGCGCACACACACGCACACACATAAACACATACAGACAGGCACGCACATACACAGACAGACAGACAGACAGACAGACAGACAGACAGACAGACAGACAGACAGACACACACACACACACACACACACACACACACACACACCACACCACACACACACACACACACACACACACACACATCCGCATACACACACACACACACACACACAACACACACACACACACACACACCACACACAACCATGCACGCGCGCACACACACACACACACACACCGCACAGCGCGCGCGCGCGCACACACACACACACACACACACACACACACACACACACACACACACACACACACACACACACAACACACACACACACACACACACACACACACGTATTTATGACATAACATAAAACCGTATCTCCCGGACTCGCTCACATCTCTTCTCTCCTCCACTGCACTCTCTTCGATCGGCACAATGATCGCTGTGATGGACGACCTGTTGCGCCACACTCAGCTTTCATTTCTCCACCATCGGTCTTGGACAGGAGCTGCTACCATTATGGAATACGGCACGAGTCAACAGAAAATTACACAGCTGCATGCGTAAATTCTTGGCGAGGCTGAGGGTGGCGGTATAATAGGTGTGAGCTGGGATTGATGGTGCCTGAGGGGTCACTGTCGCTGAAAAACAAAGACAAAGCTGTTGAGAGGGTGGTTGAGAGACTGTGTGTTATTTTAGCCATCTGTCCTGCTTAGACTCTCTACTACCCTCTCTGACCTCTCCTTGTCCAAAACTGAATCAAAGAGCCACAGATATAAACAAACAACAAACAAACAAACAAACAAACAAAACAATAAACAAACTAAAACCACAAACAAAACATAATGTACACAAATGCAAAATAAAAGAAACAATAAAAAGGACTGACCTCCCATTTCACCTCCACACCCTCTCACCACCCCTACCCGCTGCAAGAAGAACAAGAACAAGAACAAAAACAAGAAGAAGGAGAAAGCAACAAGACAAATCAAACCACCCACACAGCAAAACTGGTAAAGAAGACCTCCCCCCCAAATACAAACACACAACATCAACGGTTAGAACAAAAATCAACAAAAACAAACAACAACAACAAAAAGACGTGACAATAAAATAAGAAGGATTTAAATACGGAATTTCTAAAATAAAAATATAAACAGCAACAACAACAAGAGTATAGTCAAACTGTTTATGGGGCCGTTCAATAATGCCAAAGGTTCTGAAATGAATCTGCAGGCTAAACTGCTCATGCATGCAACTGAGGGGAAAAAAGTTTTTTTGTTTTTGTTTGTTTGTCATTGAATGCACGCGTCGTTTTTCTCATTTGTTTTTAAACTATGGTGCTGTTGCGGATGCAAAACAATTTTATGTTCCTGTTTTTCCGAGAAAACTGTTGCCAAGCGTAAGGGATAAACAGACTTTTGTTGTATTTAATAGCCGAAAAATGCCCAAACTTTGGGGTACAAAACAACAACAAAAACAAAACAAAACAAATGTAGTTCATTACGAGGTCCGTAAGCTGGCAACTTTGGGTGGAATCTGCTTGATGATGACCTGAAATAGGCAGGGTGGAACTTAAATACTGTAGACTGGAACGCCACTTTGAAAGTGTGCTGTATGTGGAACCAAAATGCGTGAAAGATGGTTATTAATACAAAGCGACAACAGCAACAAATAACAGCAGCAAACAAACAACCAACAAGAACAAGAACAAGAACAAGAACAACAACAAATAACAACACACACACACACACACACACTACACACACACACACACACACACACACACACACACAGCAATTGACGGCAATCTAATGTAAACTAATAGATTTATTTAGTCTAACACGTACCATGGATTTAGCGCAACACGTAACCATGTTGATCTTTAGCGCAACAATGTCCTGGATTCTTTTGTGAAAACACGAACCAGGATTTTAGTGAACATCGGAACTGTGTGACTTTAGCTCAACTCAAACCATGGATTATCAGCCTAACAACAACCAGGGACTTTAGCCTGTCCTGCAACCATGGGGTTCAGCCCAACACGCACTATTGGAACTTCTTACCTCAACTCTCAAACTATGGGATCTTTAGCTCAACACGTAAACCATGGGATTCTTTAGCTCAACTCGCAACCATGGGAGTCTTAGCTCAACACGTAAACCACATGGACTTTGTCAACACGTAATCCGTTGATCTTTAGCTCAACACGCAACCATGGATACTTTAGTTCAGCATGTAACCATGGATACTTTAGTTCAGCATGTAACCATGGATTCATAGTCAACCTGTAACCACGAGACTTTAGCTCAACACGTAACCACAGGATTCTTAGCACAAACACACACCACAGGACTTTGTAGCACAACACATAACCACAGGATTTTTTAGCTCAGCTCGTAAATCCAGGCAGTAGCCGCAGAATCTGACCATTATATGCGCTTAGTAATGCCTCTACTTTGCGACTCAGACAAACAGAAATCCGCAGACAAAGAAGAGCTCCCTTTGCTGCTGAGGTTCTGGCGCATACTGTTCCGCGCCCAAGTTAAAGGTTCTATTTCTAGAATCAGACTGTGGAACATGCGTCAGACACGCACAAATTCAACATGACGTCTCTAGAATGACTGGTATCAGGCATTGGTTGCGTGCACGCCAACATACAGACGCAGAAATATTAACCGCCAGCCATAAAGACAGACAGACAGACAGGCCAGACAGATAATGACAGACACACACACACACACACACACACACACACACACACCACACCCCCCCCAAACAGCACCCACAGCACGACGCAGCCCCCAGGCCACAACACACACACACAAAAACATTTTTTTTTTACAAGAGGGGGGGGCGTTTTAATTTTGGGGAATTCGAAGGACTCTGGGGAAAGAGGGGGTTGGGGGGGGAAAGCCCCACTCCCCTTTTCTTAAGTCCCCCTTTTTTTTTTCCTTTGCCACGGAAAATCCACATCACGTCTTTTTGGGGGTCTCAAGGGGGAAACCCCCCCTTTTCACCCCCCCCCCCCTTTTTTCCCCACCCCCCCCAAAAATGAAAGTCCAGGGGGGGGAATTTGGGGGGCTGGGAAAAGGGGGAAGGGGGGTTTTTCGGGAGATGATCACACCTGTAATGAATGGGGGGGAGATTACCCCCCGGGGGATTTCCTGCCCCTGACTGTGGGAGTGGGGTGGGGGAAAAAAAGAATGGGGAAGGGGAAATGAATTTTTTTTTTGGGGAAAACCCCCCAGGGGGGGCCCTTTTTTGGCAAGGGGAAAATACCCCCCGGTCCCTACGCCCCCGACGCCACCAGACGCCATCCTTCCTCAAACCCAAGCACAGGTTTAAATCCTTCCTTCAACCACGCCGTATTTAGTTACGCCAAACGAAAACTGTCAGCAACGAGCATTTTTTTGGGACTCAAAAAATCGACGGGTTTTCGAAATGTTTCTTTCGCCAGCCCAAACAAACCAAATCGTTTTAACGGGCGGAACTTTTTTAACCCGGGGGTCGCCTTTGCTTGGGGGGGTTGCTTCCAGTCCAACCTTTTGAGGGGCTGACCGCGTCGGTGGACAGCTGCGCGGAGAAAAAGTCCCTTCAGTGGCGTAAAAATGGGCAGAGTTTGGGAAAAGGGGCCGAAAGGGGTCGGAGGTGGCTGGCCCCCCCCCCAAAAAGGCGCGGACCGACGATTCACTTTACGAAAGCGCTTTTTTCCCCTTTTTTGACAAAAAATTTTACTCCCCCCCCTACGCTGTTTATGGGACAGGTCCCAGTTTTCGGGGGAATCCCAGGAGGGGGAAAAAAAGAAGGGAAAGGGGAGGTTGATGTTTTACGCCCAGTCAACCAGTGCGGTTATATCAGGGCGATAGAAGAAGAAGAAGTAAGTAAGTAAGTAAGTTGGTGTTTTACGCCCAGTCAACCAGTGCGGTTATATCAGGGCGATAGAAGAAGAAGAAGTAAGTAAGTAAGTTGGTATCTTACGCCCAGTCGACCAGTGCGGTTATATAAGGGCGATAGAAAGTTATATCAGGGCGATAGAAGAAGAAGAAGTAAGTAAGTAAGTAAGTTGGTGTTCGCCCAGTCAACCAGTGCAGTTATATCAGGGCGATAGAAGAAGAAGAAGAAGAAGAAGAAGAAGAAGAAGAAGAAGAAGAAGAAGAAGTAGAAGAAGAAGAAGAAGAAGAAGAAGAAGGGCAGTTTAGAAAATTGACCTACGCCTCGAAATGCTGTTTTGTGCAAAAATCGCGAGAAAAATTGCCCACCAAACCCCACCCGTACCTCCTCCACCCCTCCCCACCCCAAGCTGTTACTGTCTTTTGTGGTGAAAGAGCCTTGCCTTGATGATCCTTCATCCCGCCTTCTTCTTGCTGTCTGTCTGATTGAGGCTTTCCGCCTTCCTTATTGGGTTCTGGTGCTGGTCCTGCTGGCTTCCCTGGAGTATTGTGGCCTACCGCTCTTGGTCTCATTCTCTTCTTCCCCGGGACCCAGTCCGGATGGAAAAATAGGGTGAAGTGTCTTGAGATCTGGTTAGCTCCTTCTCCCTGTCTGCCTGTGTGTGTGTGTGTGTGTGTGTGTGTGTGTGTGTGTGTGTGTGTGTGTGTGTGTTTTCTCTCTCTCTCTCTCCTTTCTCGGTTGTCTCTGTCTTTCACTCCACATCCCCCCCGCTCTGCCTCTCTCTCTTCCCATCTCTCCTCTTCTGCTCATCCCCTCTCTGTCTCTTGTTCTGTCTGTCCTCCTCCTCCTTCTTCTTCTTCTTCTTTTTCCTTCTTCTTCTTTTTCCTTCTTCTTCGTCTGCTTCAGAGTCTGGGCCTGGAAGCTTGGCAATAGAGTAAGGAGGGGGCAGACATGCTTTTTGTGTTGTTTTTTGGGTGTTTTTTTTTCTCCCTCCTACGAGAGGTGTAGTTATGTGGTTATTCTTGCACAAAACACGGGAAGAAGGACGTCCAAAATCGAAGGGGTGTGTGTGTGTGTGTTGGGGGGGGTAAATTTGTGAGCACTTTTACACCTATTTTGGTTTCTTTTGTATTTCTTGTTGAAATTGCATATACATAGAAAGAAGAAAGGAGAAGGAAGAAGAAGAAGAAGAAGGAGAAGGAGAAGAAGGTATTAGCTTATATCCCCGAATAGATGGATCTACTCATGTGAGTGTCTATCTAAAAAAAATGAGCCTTGTTTGTTACCGTATGCCGCTTTCTTATAATTATCTTTACTTTTTCTTCTTCTCCATTTCTGTCTTACCGTTCTCTCAGTACATGTTTGCTTGCACTTCTTCTTCTTTTATCTCCTTCCTTCCCCCCCCCCCCGCCCCCTTTCCGAATTATAGTCAGCTAGATTCCATAATCACGAAAGAGGCATGGAAATCCTGGGATTCCTCGGGCAATTGTGTGAAATCAGGCTATTTTTGAGAGCGTGAAAGCTTGCAAAACTCCAACTTTTATTATCTGTTTGAAGGGGATTTGGAGGATTTCAGGCTGTTTTCCCTTTGTCACAATCTTTTGTCTGTGAAATAATAGGCAAAGAGATATAAAGATAATACGAAAGAAAAGAAAGAAAGAAAAAAAGAAAAAAAAAAAAAGTTCTGGGATGAGCTGAAACTCGCACGCGCGAGCATTTTGGTCCGTTCTGTTTTTGTTCGATAAGTTTACTGTTTGCGTGCGATAGAAGGCACAACGCCTTGGCTAAAACAAAGTGAAAATAAAAGAGTGAAAGTAATAAAGCAACAGATAACAATAAGCAAAACTACAGAGGGGGGGGGGGGGGAGGGAAGGAGGGAGAGGGGAGGAGAGGAGAGAGGGAGGGGGGAGAGGAGAGAGAGAGAGAGAGAGAGAGAGAGAGAGAGAGAGAGAGAGAGAGAGAGAGATCCTACGAGTATTTCAACAATTGCAGATCGTGCTGTGAACAAACGACGCCAAAGAGAAATACGAATGTTTGGAATCAATTTGAATGTAATCTATAGTTCTGAGAGAGAGAGAGAGAGAGAGAGAGAGAGAGAGAGAGAGAGAGAGAGAGAGAGAGAGAGAGAGAGAGTTGTGAACAACACACCTTTTGAGAGAGAGGTAAGGGAGAGATGGGAAAGAAAAGAAAAAGAAAAAAAGGAAAAGAAAAAAAGACAGAAGAAAGAGGTATGTGGTAATAAACAATAGCTGGGAGGAGAAAGACTGCCTTCAGATGGACAATCACACGAGCAGCCCATCCATAAATACAGTCGGTCTTTAGCCTATCCGGAAACTGTGAGGGTGGATACAGATACCTCGAACGAAGATCAGAAAGAAACAAAATAGTTCCCAAATGAGATCAGTCTCACTTTGAGCAACAAGAAAAGTTCAGTCTATAAACGGAAAGAATGATGGTGGCTGAACACACTTCGAGCAAACAAAAGAAAATCGCAAACGTAAATCACCATCACGTAAGCAGGCAGAAGCAAATACAAAAACAAAGAAGAACAAGAAGAAGAAACAAAAAGAGGAACAGAAAGAAAGGCAAAGAAAACCGAAAACGGAAACAGAAACGAAGAAACATTAATGTCTCCGGTCACCAGAAACAAACAAAAATTGGAAAGAAAGAAAGGAGGGTAGTGGATGGAAGGGGGGGGAGAGAGAGAGAGAGAGAAGAGAGAGAGAGAGGGGAGAGAGAGAGAGAGAGAGAGAGCTCATTTTTAGTAAGTTTAGATTCAGTCAAAAACCTGCCTAACAACTGTTCCTTGCTAAGCTGAGAAGAGAGAGGAGAGAGAGAGAGAGAGAGAGAGAGAGAGAGAGAGAGAGAGAGAGAGAGAACTCTATTTTACAACGATTGTAGTTTAGATTCAGTCAACCTGTCCGATTGTAGTTTAGATTCAGTCAAAAACCTGTCTAACAACTAGTCCTTGCTAAGCTGAGAGAGAGAGAGAGAGAGAGAGAGAGAGAGAGAGAGAGAGAGAGAATGGTGGGGGACGGGGGGGGGGGGGGGGGGGGGGGGGGGGGGAGAGGAAGAAACACTGTTTCGGAATGGGCCTCCGAGTGTTTCCACGTGTTCACTTCATGTTCTGTGCACCAGAACTCTCTGGCTGCCCCGTGGGCGCTCTGCCATCGACGGCACACGTTTGTTCTGACGTTCTCTTGTGTAATGAGCATTCCTCGGCCTCCTCTCCCGAGTAATGGCCAATGTATCCCCGTGTTTGTACGCCTTTGCAGGAATCTCCCACGACCTTTCTGAGTCACATTTTCACTTACTGTTATGAATCATAGACTTTCTGAGGTTTGAATGAGGAACACACCCAGCCAGTACTGAAAGCAATTTATCGCGGCGAACTGTATTTTAGTGTGCAAGCGAATCGATTGCGATGTATGTTCTTCGTTAATGGGAGCCAATGGAAAAAAAGTTCCACGTGTCTATTAAGGGCACGGTTTCAGTTGCCGAGACAGAGTATTAATCAGTTTCAGAATCGCTGCAGCGACCGTAAAGGTGGCAGCCTATTTTATTTACGATTTCGCTCTCTCCGACACTTTTAAATTAATGCATTTAAAGCTGGTAAATTTGGAGCCAAACTGTAAACCTTTCTGAAAAGCTCGAGGATCGGTTCAAATTATGACAGTCGGTGCTGTACCGCAAGATAACGTCAGATTTAAAAAAAAATGTTTTAAATAGTGTCGCATTAGATACGATAAGAGTCGCTGTCTCCTTGTTTGAGCAAGGACAGAAGTGACGTAAACACAGGTATCGGTGCTGAGAATGCATGTTTATTATTAACAATAATAAATTACTTTAATGATCCTAAACTTACACACAAATGCCTAAGCGCGTGCGCAGGACGGCCACTCCTACAAAGGCGGAAAAGTGAGATCACCACAGATGCTCTGTAACATTACTCGCAACAAACAGGCTCTGTAACACTACTTGAAACAAGCAGCTTATGTAACACAACTCAAAACAAGCAGGTTCTGTAACATTACTTGAAACAAGCAGGTTATGTAACACTACTTGAAACAGGCAGGTTCTGTGACACCTCTCGCCACAAACAGGTTCTGTAACACAAACTCGAAACAAGCAGGCTCTGTAACAGTACTCGAAACAGGCAGGCTCTGTAGCACTACTCGGAACAGACAGGCTCTGTAACATTACTCGGAACAGACAGGCTCTGTAACACTACTCGGAACAGATAGGCTCAATAACATTTCAAACTACAGGTCACGTCCGTTGCTAACTGGAGTTTGTATAGCAGGACGAATGACGGGTAGGGTGTTGGCTAATGAAGTATGCACAGTAGGACGAATGACGGGTAGGGTGTTGGCTAATGCTGTATGCACAGTAGGACGAATGACGGGTAGAATGTTGGCTAATGAAGTATGCACAGAAGGACGAAGGACGGGTAAGCTATAAACCACCAAAGTGGAATGTATGTGCCTGTATAATAATTTTATTATCACACAGCAGGACGAGTGACAGGTCTAGGCCGTGGATGCTGCTAACTGGATTTGTGTATGACGTACTGTTAGTGGGACGAATGACGAGTTAATATGGCCAGCGTGGCCGTCAACTTGAGTGTTCTGCCCCCCCCCCCCCCCGACAGACAGTGGCTATAAAATTATAGACCATGCAGTGTCCCCGCCGGGAGTGTGAGCTGTCTGTGGCTGCAAAGAGGGAAGCCATCGATCCAGGGCTTTTGTTAATTATGCGACCTGATGACTCCAGTTAGACGGTGAAAAGGCAGCCGCTGCTTTTAGGGTTGATACCGTGCCACGTCGTTCTTTGGAGAGGGGGTAGGGGGGTAGGTGGGGAGTGAGGGAGAAAAGAGGGGAAAAAAGAGAGAGAGAGAGAGAGAGAGAAGAGAGAGAGAGAGACAGAGAGACAGAGACAGAGAGAGACAGAGAGAGACAGAGACAGAGACAGAAGGCAACAGACAGACAGGCAGACAGCAGAACCAGTGACCAGAGACAGACAGACAGAGAAACAGAGAGAGAGGAGAGAGAGAGAGAGAGAGAGAGAGAGAGAGAGAGAGAGAGAGAGAGAGGACAAACACACACACACACACACACAAAGAGAGAGAGAGAGAGAAAAGAGATTAAAAGAGAAGAGGACAGACAGACAGACAGACAGACAGAAGACAGACAGACAGACAGACAGACAGACAGTGACAAGACAGACAGACAGATTGCAGACATACAGGGAGACAGAGGGATAGCAGAAGAAGAGAGACAGAGAGAAGAGAGAGAAACAGAGAGAGAGAGAGAGAGAGAGAGAGAAGAGAGGGAGGGAGTTTTTTTTGGGTGGACAGATCTTTCATGTTTACTACGCAGCTTCATCACCTTGATCGTTACACAGCCTCAGAAACATTTCGATTACCCCCATCGCCGCCGAAAACAACAACTCAATCGTTAGAAATGGCAACATTTATCTAATTAGCGATGTAGATGCTCTATTTATTTTTTTTTATTTTTTGCGTTTTGTATACTATAATTATATACATATTTCGTCCTAGATTTGCCTGTCGAAAAAGGGCAACTGAAATTAATTCCCCCCGATAACAAACGTACACGTAGGCTGCAAGGTAAACAATTTGTTACGCAACGCCTAGTCGACTATGTCGATGAAGCGGTCGGTGGTGGCCACATCATTATTAACGACCAGGGATCCCGAAAAAGACGCAACACACTGACATTTAGAAACAAATTGATCCTGATTTGCAAATATACACGTGTGTGTTGGGGGGTTTTGGGGTGTGTTTGTGTGTGCGTGGGGGTTTGGGGGTGCGTGCGTGCGTGCGTGGTGGTGGGGTTTTGTGGGGGTGTGTTTTTTTGTGTGTGTGTGTGTGTGTGTGTGTGTGTGTGTGTGTGTGGGGTGTGTGTGTGTGTGTGTGTTGTGCCATACTATGCTCACATTAATGTTTTAACAATTTAATCCGGAACAGATTTTCGGGTACTTTTGCAGGCATCATTACCGCTGACTTACTCCAAATCTACACGTCACTCTTACTACACCCAAACGTGTGTGTTTTTGTTGTTGTTTAAAATGTTTTTTTAAATCCTTTATCCGCTTGCAAATTCCTGTCATTGTTATCTCTCTGCCCCCACCCTCACCCACCCCTACCCCCATCCCCCTCGGGTAGTGGGTTCAGTCAAGGCCTTGGCGTTTGACTGGACATGGAATAACTACGAAGACAGGCCGACTGACCATCCCCTGTGTGTTGCGTTGTGTGTGCAGTTCAGCGGAGGGTCTGTGTCCCAGGAGTCCCAACACAACACGAGCGGGGAGGAAGGCAGCGGCCAGTGGAACAAGGCCTTGAGGCTCCATCAGGACCTCCTCAAGCTCCACGGCGTCGATCCTGGGGTGAGTCGGCCTGACGTCTCTTCCTCTCGGCTGCTGCTGCTGCTGCTGCGATTTCGTCTTGTTGTTGTTGTTGTTGTTGTTCTTCTTCTTCTTCTTCTTCTCCTTCTTCTTCTTTTCCTCCTCGTCCTCCTCCTCGTCCTCTTCCTTCTCCTCTTCCTCCTTCTCCTTCTTCCCTTCTTCTTCTTCTTCTTCTTCGGTTGACGGGATGCTAAAATCCAAGAACTATTAACTCTTTTTCTTCTTTTACTCTCCTTTCCTCTTGTTCTTCATTTATCTTTTCCCTCTTTTAATCGTCCAGAGGTGAACCTCTCCGGTTGACAAGACGTTAAAATTCAATTACTAAATAAGTTTTCTTCTTCTTCTTCTTCTTCTTTCAAGCCTCCTCCTTCTAAGACTCCTTCCCCCCTCCTCTTCTTCTTCTTCTTCTTCTTCTTCTTCTTCTTCTTCTTCTTCTTCTTCTTCTTTTTCCTTTTTCCCTTTTTTTTCTTCTTCTTGTGGTTGAAGGGAAAAAAAAGAAAAGTAAAAAATTGCATGTTCTGCACCTCCTTCTCCTCCTTCTTTTTCTTTTCTCTCTTCTTCTTCTTCTTTTCATCGTCTGTGGTTACCAGCAACGTTAAAATTCATTTACTAAAGAAGTCTTTTTCTTTTAATTTTTTATATATTCATTTTTTACGTCTCGTCCTTCTTCCTTTTTACCTATCTTCTTCATCTGTCTCTCTGTCTCTATCTCTCTGTCTCACTCTGCCTCTCTCTGTCTGTTTGTCTGTCCGTCTGTCTGTCTGTCTCTCTTTCTCGCCCCTCCCCCCTCCTCCCTTCTCATTTTGATCGCCCGGAGGTGACCCTGTAACAGGACAATACGATTATTTTACTGACTGACTCGATCTTACGTTGTAAACACACAATATAAAAAAGGCAGAGAACTGTTAAGCCTACTTACGTACTTACAATTAGAAGTACTTGAGAAATCAATTACTTAGCCTACTTACTTACTACCAATTAGAAGTACACGAGAGAGCCATTACTTAGCCTACTTACTTACTTACAATTAGAAGTACTTGAGAAAGCAATTACTTAGTCTACTTACTTCTTACAATTAGAAGTACTTGAGAAATCAATTACTTAGCCTACTTACTTACAATTAGAAGTACTTGAGAAATCAATTATTTACAATTATAAGTACTTGAGAAACCAATTACTTACCTACAATTAGAAGTACATGATAAATCAATTACTTGCTTACTTACAATTAGAAGCACTTGAGAAATCAATTACTTGCTTACAATTAGAAGTACATGAGAAATCAATTACTTGCTTACAATTAGAAGTACACGAGAAATCAATTACCTGCTTACTTACTTACTTACAATTAGAAGTACATGAGAGATCAGTTACTTACTTCCGTACAACAAGACGCCAGACACACCTCATCACCATGGCCACCTGTCTGTGCATTGTGCAGTTCCTGCTGCAACCTGATGACGGAAACAGCGACGCCAGCGGCGAGTCGACCACATGCGACAGCGGAAGGGGCGGCAGTGAGGAGGACAGCCACAGCACCGGCCGCATGTCTCCCTCCGCGCACGGATCAGGTAGGCTACGGGTTCCGTGCACACAGCGCCAGGTGCCCTTCGGCGCTTTGAGCCTCTTTGGCAGAGCGAAATGTTAAAACGGGGCTGGTCAGGTTCCTGGATGGTTGTTGCGTAAAGAAAGTGTATGAATAGCGTGCGATTTTATTCTCTGTCTGTTTGTCTGTCTGTCTGTTCCTGTCTCTCTCTGTCTCTCTATCTCTCTCTGTGTCTGTGTCTGTGTCTCTCTGTCTGTCTGTCTGTCTCTGTGTGTCTGTCTCGTCTCTCTCTCTCTCTCTCTCTCTCTCTCTCTCTCTCTCTCTCTCTCTCTCTCTCTCTCTCTCTCTCTCAGACGTGCACTGCATGATCTTTGACGTGCGGATGTGATCAGCTTTGTTCATGCGTATACACAAGGGGGGCAGCCTTTCTATTCGAAGGATTATTTCTCCTCTGACATTCTCATCGCTTCGCCTCCCCCCGCCCCCATTGCCCTTTATCTCCATTTTCTCCCTCCCACCCCGCCCCACTTCCTTTCTCTCCCCCCTCTCTTGTCTCTCTCCTTCTTCTCCACCCCCCCCTCTTCCCTTTCTCCCTCTCTCTCTCTTCCCTCTCCTCTTCTCCCCATCTTCTCTCTTTTCTTTCTCCTCTCTTCCTCTCTTCTCCCATCTCCTCCTTCTCTCCTCCTCCTACATCTCCTCCTCTCTTTCCCATCTCTTCCTTTATCTCCATCCTCCTCCTCTCTTTCTCTATCCTCTCTCCCATTCTCCTCCTCTCTCTCCTCCTACTCCCCATCTCCTCCTTCTTCCTCCTCTCTCCCACATCTCCCTCCTCTCTTTCTCTCCTCCCACTCCTCTCCTCTCTTTCTCTCCTCCTCTCTCCACATCTCTCTCCTCTCTTTCTCTCATCCTCTCTCCCACATCTCCCTCCTCTTTTCTCTCCTCTCCTCCCACACCTCTCTCCTCTCTTTCTCTCCTCCTCTCTCCACTCTCTCCTCTCTTTCTCTCCTCCTCTCTCCCACATCTCTCTCCTATCTTCTCTCCTCCTCTCTCCACATCTCTCTCCTCCTTCTCTCCCTCTCTCCCCATCTCTCTCCTCTTTTCTCTCCTCCTCTCTCCCACATCTCTCTCCTCTCTTCTCTCCTCTCTCTCCCACATCTCTGTCCTCTCTTCTCTCATCCTCTCTCCCACATCTCCCTCCTCTCTCTCCTCCTCACTCCCACATCTCCCTCCTCTCTTTCTCTCCTCCTCACTCCCACATCTCTCTCCTCTCTTTCTCCTCACATCTCCCTCCTCTCTTTCTCTCCTCTCTTTCTCTTCACATCTCCCTCCTCTCTTTCTCTCCTCCCCTCTCCCACATCTCTCTCCTCTCTTTCTCTCCTCCTCACTCCCACATCTCTCTCCTCTCTTTCTCTCCCCCTCACTCTCACATCTCCCTCCTCTCTTTCTCTCCTCTCTTTCTCCTCACATCTCCCTCCTCTCTTTCTCTCCTCCTCACTCCCACACCTCCCTCCTCTCTTTCTCTCCTCCTCTCTCCCACCTCTCTTTCTCTCCTCCTCTCTCCCACATCTCTCTCCTCCCTTTCTCTCCTCCTCACTCCCACATCCTCTCCTCTCTTTCTCCCCACATCTCTCTCCTCTCTTCTCTCCTCCTCTCTCCCACATCTCTCTCCTCTCTTTCTCTCCCCCTCACTCCCACATCTCCCTCCTCTCTTTTTCTCCCCCTCACTCCCACATCTCCCTCCTCTCTTTCTCTCCTCCTCAGTCCCACATCTCTCTCCTCTTTTTCTCCCCACATCTACCCTCCTCTTTTTCTCTCCTCCTCACACCCACATCTCTCTCCTCTCTTTCTCTCCTCCTCACTCCCACATCTCTCTCCTCTCTTTCTCCCCACATCTCTCTCCTCTCTTTCTCTCCTCCTCTCTCCCACATCTCTCTCCTCTCTTTCTCCCCACATCTCCCTCCTCTCTTTCTCTCCTCCCCTCTCCCACATCTCTCTCCTCTCTCCCATATCTCTCTCCTCTCTTTCTCTCCCCCACCCCTCCGCCCCTCTCCATCTCCCTAGTAGTGACATCTGAGTGACATGCTCTTGCTGCCTGTTCCAGACGTGCGGGCGGCCCCCGGATCCAAGATGCCCCGCCACTTGTCCACTTTCCATCCCTCGGGCGTCAGCCGCACCATCCGCTGCAACCCCGCCCTCATCCGCCACCACCCGGCCCACTCGCAGTCCACCTCCGCGCTCTCCTCCTCCGCCAACAGCTCCTCCGCTTCCTTCACCGACAACGGCCAGCCCGTGAAGAAGGTCTCCTTCCACGACGACGTCGCCAGGAAGGAGGCGGCCTCGCCGTTCCCCCACAAGAGCCACATGCTGGACCGGTGGCAGTCGCCGCTGCTGATCGGCGGGGTGGCCGGCGAGGGCGCGCCTCCTCCTGCTCCTCCTCCCGCCTCCGCCTCCTCCACCTTCTCCCCTTCCTCCTCTTCCTCCTCCTCCTCCTCTTCTTCGTCTAACTGCCACCCGCCCCAGTACCCCAGCATCAACCGCCACCAGTACGCCAATGTGAGTCAGAAACCGCGGATATACAGCAACGTCAGTCCCCGGCTGGAGCTGGACACCAGCCTGGACACCATCGACGACAACACCAGCACCACCACTTCCGGCAGCTACCAGGTAGATCTGGAGTCGCTGCCGCCAGCAGGGCGTCACTCCTTGGACCAGAACTCGGTGGTGTGATGACGTCCCTGCTTGGTGGTGATGACTCTGTCTCTGTCTGCTCTGAGGTGTGAGGACTCTTGTGAGGATTCTGGTCTGTTCGGTGGTGAGAGGACTCTGCTCTGAGGTGGTGTGAGGACTCTGCTCTGAGGTGGTGTGAGGACTCTGCTCTGAGGTGGTGTGAGGACTCTGCTCGGTGGTGTGAGAACTCTGCTCGTTAGGACTCTGGAGGACTCTGCTCTGTGTTGCGATCATGACGTACTCGGCATCTGTGTTGCGGTCATGACGTACTCTGCATCTGTGTTGCGATCATGACGTACTCTGCATCTGTGTTGCGATCATGACGTACTCGGCATCTGTGTTGCGGTCATGACGTACTCTGCATCTGTGTTGCGATCATGACGTACTCTGCATCTGTGTTGCGATCATGACGTACTCTGCATCTGTGTTGCAACCATGACGTACTCTGCTGTATGTTGCATCATGACGTATGCTATCGTGTGCCAGAACCTGAACGAACATGCTCTACTTGTCATCGACACGGTCACCTTTTCGCTCTCTTCCTCCCCCCCCCCCCACCCCCAACCCCCACCCCGCATCTCCCCCCATGCCACTACCTCCCCCGTACCCCCTCTTCTTTTCTCTGTCTGTGTCTGTCGTAGTGTCTGTTTCTCTCTCTGCCCTTTGCCATATCCAGGTTCAGTGGTTTGTCCTGATCTTCTTCTTTTTTTCGTCGATGGACATAATGCTTGGTGGTTTCAAAACTCAGCGAGTTTTATTTTCACTTGCATGAAGTATATTATACATTCATTCTCTTGGATGTTTGTGCCCAACGTTGCCAACTGTGCGAGAAAAAAATAATCTTGACAATCAGCTGTTTTCAGACATAGCCTGACATCCATTTACCAACTGTGCAAAGACAAGTGCTGATAATCAGTTGTTTTCAGGTTTAGGCTTTGCTAGTGCAATTGTAACATAATGACAGATGTTGACTTTAGTTGTGTGGAGCTTTCCTACTCCCCACCCCCACCCCCCTCCCGCCTACGCACCCAGCCATCCACCCAACCGGAGCCGACGTGTCCTTTGTACATCAGAAGTTGACTAAGAAGCCTCGACCTTCTGAACGGAATCAACGGAATCGCGCCACCAGTTTTGAGACTTTTTGCACACCTAACCCCAACTGCGAAACGTGCGCCAGGGACTCTCATTCGGTCAATGTATTTTCGGAGCTGCAAGGCTGCCTAGATCTAAGGAGGCCAAGAAACGCAAGAGACACATTATTACTGTGAGATATGTGCAGTGTTGCCTGGTCTACCTTGTATCAACTGGAGTGCAAAAGACGCCGAAGAACTCAACGAGAGCAGACTAAGGTTTCACCAGCCTGCTTCGATCTAAGAGAGAAAAGACGCATATTATGAGAACCATGTACTGTTTCTTGGTCTGCCTTTTATCTAGGAGTGCAAGAGACACAAAAGAACTCAACGAGAACAGTCTGAGGTTCGCGCCGGCATGCCTAGATCTAGGAGAAAAGACTCACTGTGTATGATGTTTCCTGTTTACCAGCGGACTAAACCTAGCGGTGCAACAGACGCAACAGACTCAACGAGAACGATGCGAGGTTTGCCAACCTTCTAAGATCTAGGGATACAAGAAACGGCGGAACAAAGCTCAGAGTGAACGATGTAAAGCGAATTCACTAGTCTGCTGCTAGGTGTTGGAGTGCTAAACGCAGAAGTGGCATTGACGAACGATGTACAGTTTTTCCAGTCTGCCTAGATCTAGGAGACTGGAACAAAGCCATGTTTATAATATATTCTCTCTCTCTCTCTCCTTCTCTCTCTCTCTCTCTCTCTCTCTCTCTCTCTCTCTCTCTCCCCCCAAGTTGTAAGGTGTGAAATGCTTGATTTGATCAAGGACGCTTTTTCACCAGAGCTCCAGTGTGAACATGACAAATCTCCACTTATATCTGCATTAAGGGAAGACATGCTTATTGAACATTTCTCCACTTATATCTGCATTAAGGGAAGACAGTACATGCTTATTGAACATTTTCTGCATACTTTTGTTGCACATTGATACCAGGAAGCTCACATTCTTGTTTGTTTTGTTTTATTTTTGCTTTGTTTTTTAATTGATGAATTGGCCCCAGGTTTTACTAAACATGTTGTTGTTGTCGATTTTGTTGTTGTTGTTGTTGTTGTTGCTTGTTTGCGCGTGCTGTGTGTGTGTGTGTGTGTGTGTGTGTGTGTGTGTGTGTGTGTGTGTGTGTGTGTGTGTGTGTGTGTGTGTGTGTGTGAGTGTGCAGACCTTCTGACTATCTATACATTTGTTGAACATCGGGCAAGGTCATGTCAAATTGTTATCTTGTAATAACAAGAAACAGAGGACAATGTGGATATACGAAGCGAAAACGCACACGCAAGCGTAATTCAGACAACACCTCATATGTTTTCGTTTTGTTTAGTTTTTTTCTTTTCTTTCCTTTTTTCCTTCTTCTGTGCACGCGAAGTCGGTTGTTTTACATGGAAGTTGTTAAAATTGTGCGGGTCCGTAGACCTAATTTTCACAATGTTTACAGTTTACCAGAAAACGATTACAGGAACATGTTCGTTTTGTTTTTAGTTTACTCGTCGTTGCACCCCCCCCCCCCCCCCCCTTTGTACATGTAAGCTAATGAAGATTCTTGGTCCTTAGATGTATAACTTACACAATGTTGCCAGAATGATCATGTTTACATGTTACCAGGAAAAAGAATCCAGGAACCTGTGTTCGTTCTGTTTGTAGTTCACTTGTCGAAGCCCACTACGTGCACATATATTGTAGGTCCCTTCATGTATAACTTCCACAATGTTGCCAGAAACATCACGTTTACATTTTACCAGGAAACAAGTTCAGGACCATGCTTCTTTTGTTTGAGTTCACTCGCGGGAGTTTCCCCTCCCCACCCCCGCCCCCCACCCCTCGCCCTGATATAATCGTAATGGTTGACTGGGCGTAAAACACCAAGTTACTTACTTACTTACCCCCCCCCCCCCCCCTCCCCCACAGCCCGCCACGTTCCCTCACACATAGCCCATTTTACAGGTGTACTTCATGCAGTCGTGTGAGTCAGACTGTACAGCCTTTGACTCCACTGGTCGATATGACAAAAATTGCTGAAATGAAACTTTACACGAATGTCCACACGCGTGCACCCAGCACTGAAGGGAAAGACGTCGTTTTTAACTGCAGCCAATACCACAGGCAAACATTTTAAAATTGCATTTTGTAAAATATTTTTACTCGCATTTCTTTTTTTTCTTCTTTTTTTTTCGTTTTGTTTTTTAGGTGTGTGCATTTTTGTTTGCTTTTGTTAAGGAGGGAAGTGGATGGGGTGGGGGTGGGGGGGGGGGGGATGGCTGGAAGCCCTCAATTGTTACTGAATTATTTGAAAAGTTACAGTGAGATTTGTGGAGACAGACCACAGATGCACTGGGACTTCATCACACATGGTTCTTGTTTAGTGCAATATTCTGTTGTCATTATTTTCCTCTCTTCGTCCCCCCCCCCCCCCCAAGCCTCTTCTCTCTGATAATTGCTGGAAACAGTTAAGCTGAATGCACACGTGCCCACACATAAATGCTTGAACAGTACAAAAACACCTCCCCCCCCCCCCCACACAACACACACACAGGCACGCCCGACGCACGCACACACGCACGCACGCACGAAAGGCACACACACACACACACACACACACACACACACACACACACACACACACACATCGAAGTGTAAAACAAACAAAAAACAAACAAAACCAAAAACACCAACAACAAGCAATTTATTGTTGAGGCGTTATATTTTGGTCAGGAGGACCTTAAACAGAGTAAATTCGGAGAGAGAGAGAGAGAGAGAGAGAGAGAGAGAGAGAGAGAGAGAGAGAGAGAGAGAGAGAGAGAAGAATAATAGTGTGTGTGTGTATAAGACCTTTTTACCGTTCTGTCGAGGCCGGGGAGTATGGATGGCAAACATTAAGGAAATTAGCGATGGATAAGGTCGGTGGTCATTTAGTAATAATACTGGTTAAGAAACAGGCAACACAAGTCAAAACAAAAAACAAACAGACAAACAAAACAACAACAAAATAAAACGCAACAACAACAACAACAACAACAACAGCAACAAAATACCAAAACAACAACAATGCAAACAAAGAAACGAAAACAAACAACAACAACACACCAATGTAATAGTGAAACAGAACGCGCCGCCACCCCCCCCCCCCTACCCCCCCCCCCCCCCCCCCCCCATCTTGTTTTTCAAAATATTTCTATATAACGTGTTTTTAATGATTGTTTTTTAAAGTGTCATTTTAAAATGTATGGTTAATTTGCTTTGCTGAAGATACCGAACCAGTTAGCGTCCTATATTAACCGTCGTTTTGTTTCATAATGATTATGCGTCTGAGACAATCCAATCGGACCGCATTGCCCTGGTCTCGCCTAGAACCTGCGGGTTTATTCTTCGCAGCGGAGCACAATGGAGGCATATGCATAACAATGTTACATACAGTTCCATACTTATCGACTCGCTGGCCAGCGCAGTACAAATATTTCTCAGTTTGACCCCTGCAAATTGTTTCCACGTTAACACATTGATTTTTCTTGTTGCTAATCACACGCGTTGCTATTTCTTAGTGTTGATGACTTGATATGGAATTATTACGACGGCAACGAATTAAAGATTAATGCGAAAATTTATTGTTGATGCATATATCCCGAAGTATACCTTTGCGTTCGGGACGATTTGATCAACGCCTGGTTGAAATAAAATATTCAGAAAAACAAAACAAACCAAACAAACAAAAGCAAAAACAAACCAAACCAAACAACAACAACAACAATAACAAAGACAGAACAAAAATCTGATTATTTTCTCCTTGGTGTTCCTGTATTTCTTTTATTATTACATTTTTTCCCCCCGAGTACATTGAGTACAACCCCCTAACCATAATATGTCAATTGCGGATTCTATTACATATCATAAGAAGCTGAAGACTTGAAAGAGTAGCGATTTTGTTCCAAGATGTCTGGTGTTGGAAAAAGGCGCATTGCTTTAAATTCGACTTGTTGATCAGAAATTGGTCTAAGCCTGTGAATGTATAGGGTAGCATGGCATAACTTCCGCCGATGTCTAATTACGACTGACCCCACTAATTATAGGGACAATGCGACTCTTAAGTTCGGTGAAAGAAAAAGGGCATGCTTCACTTTTGAGAACTTCGGGGATTTTTCTCCCTTTCATTTAGCCCATTCTCTGCCAAAGCGATTTTGATAGAAGACGATAAAAATTGATATAAAAAGCAAATGAAGTATGCAGATGAAAATATTTGCAGCTTTGGGGTCACGTTGCGTCTTCGGTGCCGTTCCCATATTAACCCTTTCACTCCCAGCACTTTTCCCCATTTTCACAATTTGCAGGATTTCAGCACTCAACTTCAAATAGAGTCACACAGAAGCATCACACATGCCCCTCGCCTGCTACTCCTCCCATCTCTTCAGGATTTTTTTCTTTTTCGGTTTGAGACGAATCACGAATCAAAGGAAAGAAAGGTCACGAATTTTGTTTTGTTTTTTAAATCGACAGTACCTTGCATCATCTGATTTGTTTTATGGTTGATGTTGATTTTGGCATAGAATATCTCCCTCGCGGCTGCTTCCTGGACATAAATGTCTGTTGAGTTTAATACCCCCCCCCCCCCTCCCCCCCAACCCTCCACCCGATCCACCCCGGCTACACGTGTGAACTAACACGTTTTATTTTTGTCCAGCTCTATGGAAATCCGCACCCACCTCTCACCCCTCCACCCCACCCCATAAGTATGTATCAGGATTGCTGCACTGTTGAGCGTCCTAATGTTACCCAGCAAGGTCGTTGCTCCTGTTGTAACAGCCAACCAAAACGTATTAATTTGGTTGGGAAACCCGGACTGCTCCAGATGATGTTAGGCTACTGTGTTCCTCGAGTTTGCTTTGACCAAATGCTTTCCACTCCGGAAAGAGGAAGAAAGTCTTTGCCTTGACCAGTGACAGGGTGCCAGATTTGGTGCGGACCAAACTCCAAGCACTGGTTTACGACACCCTTCCTCCAACCACTGCCATAATTGATTACGCCGTAGATCTCCGAAAACTGTCAGTTAACGAAGACAATGTCGTTGGTGCTCAGAATTAATGGCAGTACATTTGTAACAGCAACCCAAAAATTATTCCAGGCGTTTCTTTTATAATCACCCACGTTGCTTACGCCTGCACAAATCAAACCAAAATCGTTTAAATGATGATGATGATGTAGAGCTTGATGTCCTCGGATGTCGGTTGACATATTAAGGACAAACTGTGACCAATGCCTAAGCATGGTTCAGTGTTGCTTTACGTCCACAGAAACCATAAGGCTCATCAGGACGGGGAGCCCAGGACGGCCACCTCGACTTTCACACGTACAGCTCCTGAATCGAGACGGAACTCTTTTTCTACCCGGGGCGGACGCGCCTCGTGTTTACGCGCGTGCTTGGACGTACGCTATGTTACTTCCACAGTCTTATTGGGTACCGAAGCCTTTCGGGGGGCGTCGTTAGTGTCGGTGGATAGCTGCGCGGAGATAAAGAGTGCCCCTTGGGCAGTGGCGTAACCAGTTCTGACAGCGTTTGGAGGAAGGTGTCGGAAAGCGACGTTCGAAGTGTAGGCGCAGCCCGGGCTGAGTTTCGCAGCTGATGGCAAGGTTTTCTGGGTCGCACACGACTTTGTGTAAAAGAAGAGAGTATTCCAAACAGGGAGTGTGTTGATGTTCTCGACGCCTTTAAGTGTAAACTGTATGACACACGTTTAGTTCTATCTTTTTATCACGTTACCCCATGGTTGACTTGGCGTAAAACACCAAGTTACTTATTCACGTTACACCCAAAGAAGTGATATCATTTCTCAGAGCAACACGGTGAAACGGTTTGGCGGATTTGGTGGGTAGAGGCTAGGGGCGGATTTAGCAGCGGATTTTTCAGTTGTTGAAAACCGCTTGACAGAGGTACAGCTGCGTGACTAAAAAGACGAGTGAATCCCTAATATAATCTGCAAAGGAGGTCATCGGTCAAAAGTGATTTTGCTCTTTTGAGGACGGTCTCCGAAACCACTGCACTCGTAACCATGTAGTAAAGAAGAACGAGTCTTCGTGGACTGTTTTCTCACGGACCATGATTGTTTACTAACTTGTCTTCTTTTTCCTTTAGGTTTAAAGTCTTTTCACATAAATGATGTTAGACTGATCTTAAGAGTATCAAGATAACAACATATTATGCCGATTAATTACATTAAAACAATAACACAAGCAAAAAGCAAAGCAAAAAATAAAAACAAAATAAAAAATAAAAATCGAAAATTTTGAACCATGTTTGAATATACATTCGTTTGCACTCGCAAAAACAAGCATACACATATATAACATTCATACACAGTTATTTTCACCTGAGCTGTGTCTCACACACCCAGATACGCATGCACGTGCACGTACTAAAACATTCGTACACGTACGTTAAATAACGTATACTCGCAAAATATAATACTCAAAAGTCATTGTATAAAAAATGTCACATACTTTCTAACACTCATAAAATATACTTTCACTCCACCACCACCCCTCCATCCACCTCTCCGCCCACTCCAACGCATATACATACACCATATATATATATATATATATATATATATATATATATATATATATATATATATATATATATATATATATATATAAAGAACTATGTTTGAATTTTACCCATCCTTCAAACGAGTTCATCAAGCAAACATTTTTTGTAATCATTCTGTTAATATGGCCCTTAATTAAAGAAACATGCTTAAGTTTAGGTTTGCTTGTTCAGGTGCGTTGAACATATAATTATTCCTTGCTGATTAGCTGTAATCTATACGCTTTCGCTCGAAATTAATGCCATTTGTTGTAAGGAAAATGCAACAAACTCCAAACCTCAGATCTTGACCAAAACTTCGCTTTATGGTTGCTCTCTCTGATTATTGATTATTTTAAAGAGTTGTTACAGATGATGAAAAGTGTCTGCTTGTGGTGACCTCTTAAAACTGGTATTTAATCGGTGTATGTGAGAGTTATATGGATTTCATCGGGTATATGTCAGAATTATATGCAATTTATCGCGAAAGAACTTTTTGAGTTTCGCTACTGCAGGAAACAACTGTTGTTTAATTGAGACAGATTATTTTGGCAGGTTGAGTTGTTGTGTTTTGCGTTGTATTGATTTGCTGTTGTTTAATACGTTTACTTGCTCTCTTTTTTTGTTGCTTTTTGTGTGTGCTTTTTTTAAAACATTATTTTTTACTCAAGCGATTTTAATATTTTAATACATGAACAGTTTACACATAGAAAGAGGGATGAACGACAGCTGTCACACCGACTTTGATTTGTACATTTTCTGCTTTTTTTGTTTCTTTAAATTAAAAAAAAAAATCTGTGTTTGTCTACGTCTACTTTTCACGATTGTTCTGTCGTGAAACATCCAAAGCAACTGTACTTAACTACCAAAGTTTGTAACGGTCTCTTAATCTGATCGTGTGCATAGAATTTAATGCATTTGTGTGTGTGTGTGTGTGTGTGTGTGTGTGTGTGTGTGTGTGTGTGTGTGTGTGTGTGTGGTGTGTGTGTGTGTGTGTGTGTGTGTGTGTGTGAAATCATTCGAAGAAATGTGTAACACTTTTGTTTGGGACAATAATCGATACTATTTGTTTTCCGAGAACAAATCTGTTTTTGAATTTGTGCTGAGCAAAGCGAACTATATTTCATGACACTTCATGGTATTGTACGTTGTTTTTGAGTAGTGGTGAACTTCGTGAATTTGTCGGGGCAAAACGTTTTTACTTGCACCATTCTGATTGGTCTGTTTTGACAAGCAACAACAAAACGCAGTGTTATGATTATTATATTAAGTCAGTAAGTTATGAAATGGACCTATCAGCGCTCTTTCTCTTACCAGGCTCCAACTACCTGGAACCTACTCCATGTTCCTGTCCGTCATTTTGCCTCTGTCAGTTCTTTAAGTCTTCCTTGAAAACCATCCTCTTTTCAAAAACCGTTTTCCTCAGTCCCACTGCCCTGAGAGATTGAGAGAGAGAGGGTGTGGGGTGGAGAGAGAGAGAGAGAGAGAGAGAGAGAGAGAGAGAGAGAGAGAGAGAGAGAGAGAGAGAGAGAGAGAGAGAGAGAGAGAGAGAGAGAGAGAAATGCAGTATATTACAGTGAAAGAATGAAATACACCAGACCGACCGCTGGTTTGAAAAAACCCGTAAAACCATGGCGTAGATCGCACTAGCAGTGGGTAAGTAATTGTGCCCAACACAGAACAGTCTTGGTCTGAAACTAATCATCACAGGACCAAAGCCTTCATACTTATTGCGGTTGTTGATACTGAGGTTTCAGTAAGCAGATTAAGAAAGAAGTAGTGATGCTAGGAAGATTACGCTGATGCGCTTCCCGACAGTCGTATCAGAAATAAACTGCAATGCTCAGACAATGTCAAGATTTTATTGCTATGATAATAATAATAGTAATGACAATAATAATAATAATGGGTATTTAGCACACCTAGCCCGTACTGATATAAAGGGCTTGCACATTCTGTTAAACATACATAATAGTGACAGAGAGATTTACGCACGCACGCACACACACACACACACACACACACACACACACACACACACACACACACACACACACACACACACAACACACACACACACACACACACACACACACACACACACACACACACACACACACACACACACACACACACACACACACACACACACCACACCACACACACACACACACACACACACACGCCGCAGAGGTACACAGACACCACACGCACGCACACACACGTACACAACACACACACACACACACACACACACACACACACACACACACCACACCACACACGCGCGCGCGCGCGCGCGCCGCACACAACCACGCACGCACGCACGCACGCACGCACGCACGCACGCACTCGCAAACAGTTTTCGAGAAGAGAAAGGATTTCCGGGAAGATTTGAAAGAACTGACAGAGGTAGTATGACGGACAGAAACAAGAAACTGGTTCAAGGGCTGTTTTCCATGTGAAAGCTACAGACAGACAGGCACACCCACGCACACGCACACACACACACACACACACACACACACACACACACACACACACACACACACACACACACACACACACCACAAACGTGATCAAAATCAACTCGGACTCGATGTCCTGGAAAGTTCCGAACACTGGAATGCTCCGAATACCGGAATGTTCCGAAAGACGATATTGGTGTTCAGCTAACAGCCCGCTAGCTCAGTTTTAATTTATTTTTGTCTTCTTCTTCATCCCGCCCCCCCCCCCCCCCTCCCCCCCCCCCCCCCCACCCCCCTTTTTTTCTTTCTTTTTTTCCCCCGCTTCCAATACCGCATCTGTTGCCAAGCACGCATCTGTAGTTTGAGACGCAGAACTGTCTCACGTCGTCTTCCAACCATGCTTTGCAGGCGCGTACATAATCGATTAGAATCGGGCTCAAAGGTATATACTAAGACAGTCTGCATACTTCGCAAATGTCACTTGACTTGAGTTTCGCAACAGCATAAGAAAAGATCATCAGGTGTATTCTTTTACGCATTCTGCGATGAAACATGCAGAATATACGTATGGGGTTATTGCCGATTGTGTTGCAACTTTAGGAGACTTCCTGTAGTCGACTTCGATATCAGACTTTGTTGTTGTTTCGTTTGTTTCGCAAGTCAGCTTTCAACCCTCCTCTTCCAATCTTCCTCTGAGAGGGAGGGGGGTGGAGGGAGCGGGAGAGAGCGGGAGAGAGGGGGAGAGAGCGGGAGAGAGCGGGGAGGGAGGGGGAGAAAGAGAAGGAGAGAGAGAGGGGGAGAGAAGGAGAGAGAGGGAGTGCGGGAGAGAGACTCGGAGGGATACTAAAGAGAGAGAGAGAGAGAGAGAGAGAGAGAGAGAGAGAGAGAGAGAGAGAGAGAGAGAGAGACAGACAGAGACAGACAGACAGACAAACAGACAGACCCCCCCCCCCATCCCACCCACCCACCCACACATACACAGAGCTAGCTGTTTACATACGTCTGGGCTCACAACACAGGGGACCTTAATTTCTGCATCCACGTTCCCTCCTCCCAGGGTACCCGTCATTTCTGACGTAAACTAATCAAACACCGTAGGGAATTAAGATTCTTCGGTTCTAGACCTAACATTGTCGCCGGACTTCAAATCCGGTAGTGGCTGGGTTACAAAACGCACACACACACGCACGCACGCACACACAGAGTATACACCCCCCCCCCACACACACACACACACATACACACACACGCACACGCACGCACACGCGCGTGCGCGCGCACGCACACATTCACACATACATACACGCACGCACGCACGCACGCACACACACACACATACACGCACGCACGCACGCACGCGCGCGCGCGCACGCAGCACGCACACACACACACACACACACACACACACACACACACACACACACACACACACACACACACACACACACACACACACACGCACGCACGCATGCACGCACGCTCACACACATTAATACGAATTCGCCTTATGACGTTTTTCTGCCCGTGTATACATAGGCCTATGATAGATGGGTTCATTTGTGACGACCCCCCTCCCTCCCCCCCCCCCCCCCCCCCCCCCATCCACCCGACCCCGACCCCACCTCCTTCCCACCGCACCTAGCACCCGCGCCCCCCACCCCAGCACCGCTGGACACTCTTTTTTCCCCTTCCGTTTCCTGTTCAGTTTGTGTGCACGCTATTGGATAGTGATGTAAATTTACGCTGTCGATCTCGGAAGTCGTGATTCTCTTTTATAAGATCGTTACACCAATTCACTGCTCACGCAACTGACTTTTCCATACTAACAGCCGCGATCAATAGTCCTGTGTGTGTGTGTGTGTGTGTGTGTGTGTGTGTGTGTGTGTGTGTGTGTGTGTGGTGTGTGTGTGTGTGTGTGGTGTGTGTGTGTGTGATGGGAGGGGGTTGGTGGAGGTGGTTAGGTTGTGAGGTGGGGTTGTGGTGGTGTGGGGCTGCATTTGACTAACACACGCAACTTTGTCTGTTGGGGTTTGATGACTGCGTCTTGGTTGATGCTGGTACTAATGATGGAGTAGGGTTTTGTTGTAAGGAATCTCTCTCTCTCTCTGGTACTAATGATGGAGTAGGGTTTTGTTGTAAGGAATCTCTCTCTCTCTGGTACTAATGATGGAGTAAGGTTTTGTTGTAAGGAATCTCTCTCTCTCTCTCTCTGGTACTAATGATGGAGTAGGGTTTTGTTGTAAGGAATCTCTCTCTGTGTGTCTCTCACACACACACACACTCACACACGCAACCACAGAGCAATGACTGGCTGTTAGATAGTACCAAATGGCCCTGTTTCTACTGTCCTTGAGTATTAAGGTTTTCGAGTTCGAGTTCTCTCTGTGTCTTTGTCTGTCTGCCTGCCTGTCAGTCTCTCTCTCTCTCTCTCTCTCTCTCTCTCTCTCTCTCTCTCTCTCTCTCTCTCTCTCTCTCTCTCTCCCCCAGTCTTTACTGTGTGAAAATTCTTTTTACACTCATCTATATACGACAAGCTCATGCAACATGAGAGAATTATTCTGCCTTCATAGCTTTGTTATCTTTGTTCGAGATCTGGACTGGGTGATTGGATGAACTGTGTGTGTCCTTGATGGATGAATTGTGTTTGTCCTAGATGGATGAATTGTGTTTGTCCTTAATGGATGAATTGAGTTTGTCCTTAATGGATGAATTGTGTTTGTCCTTAATGGATGGGTTGTGTTTGTCTTTAAGGGATGAATTGTGTTTGTCTTTAAGGGATGAATTGTGTTTGTCCTTAAGGGATGAATTCTGTTTGTCCTTAAGGGATGAATTCTGTTTGTCCTTAGCGGGTGAATTCTGTTTGTCCTTAACGGATGAATTCTGTTTGCCCTTGGTAATTATGAACTTCGTGGTTGACTGGGTCTTAAGTGGCTATTAAATATCAATAATGAACCGACCCCAGAGGCGTAGTGGTTAGCGCTTCCGAATGCAGAACTGAAGGTCGTGGGTTCGAGTCCCAGCAACAGTCTAAATGTGAGATTTTTCAGCTCTGACCGGCAGGAACTCAAAATTGGGAGCGCCCCAGGCCCAGTGGGAAGGCTTGGGACCACACAGCCGAACTTCATCCGCTTCACAGATGGATTCCTTTGCTCTAATTACTTGGCCACACAAGCAAACAAACAAATAAAATCTAAATATGTTGCATGGACACTCCAGTACGTATCATAACCGACCATAACCGTCTGTGCAGTTCATATCAGTAAAGGCGCATGTATGCGTACCAGTTAAATGCCACACCGCACCAGCAGAGATTCCCTATGCACACCACCAGTCTGGTCACAGAAACTAGGGTTCAGATCAAGTTAAACAATTCGGCTTAAAATACAAGAAGAAGGCTCGGGGCTATTTTAAGGGGTTTTAGCTGCGTAATGATCACGGTTTTTCTTGTTCTAGGGTTTCTTGTGTTTTTTGTTGTTGTTGTTGTTGTTGCTTTCTTGATTTGCTTCTTTTTCCTTTTTATCCCCCCACCCCCCCTCTCTCTCTCTCTCTCTCTTTTTTTTTCTTTTTTCTTTTTTCTTCTTTTCTTTTTACTTCCGAGGTCAAGATATATGCCGTAAGTGGTAATTAGTGATTAGCTGGAACAGGAAGGCGAACTATTTTTAGACTTCCTTTGCTGCTGTGAGCCTGGCTCACGTACCTGAACTGATGAGGGATTTATTTGTACGTTACATTGCGAATTGACATCATGCTTCTGTATATCAGTCCAGCCAGGATGCTTGTCTTTGGGTCGACTTTGCTTCTTCTTCCCCCCCCCCCCCCCCCCCCCCCCCCCCCCCCCCCCCCCTTGTTTTACCCCTTCTATGTCCTCTCATTTTTCCGCTTATGGTCCATTCTCCTAAAAAATAAATTAAAAAATACAGACGATTTGCTAACGTTTTTCATCACGAGATATTTTTTGTTGCTGACATGGCTCTTGTTGAGCAGCTAGGAGATAATAGTTGGTAGGTGGCATGTGAAGCCTGCTGCCATGTGGAATGGTATTTTCCGTTATGCATTTTCATGTTAAAAAAATATTTTAAAAAATCTGTACATTCATGTTTTTGTTTTGCTTTAAATCGATAATTACGACAGTACCAGTATGTCCTAGCCTTATATGCTTTTTTTATTCTTTAACAAAGGCAACATTGGAGGGACTTACTCTCCGACAATTTCTGTTTACTGTTTGTGTAGGCCTATGTTTAGTTTAATATTATTTTGTGTCGAGGGACTGATTTTGTGGCTTTTGCTCGACAAAAGTTTTTTTTATATTTATTTTTATTTTTTAAATGTGCATTTACTTATGCCAGAATTTGATCGTTCTGCCGTGGCTCAGAGCAGCCGACAGAAAAATCCCCTTGGCAGTAACGAGTAGTCGTTCATAGACAAAGGGGAATCTTATACTTAATCTTATACTTAAGCTCCGTATCCCTTTTTTTTTTTTTTTTTTAAAGGATGTTTTTATTTCCGTTGTCTTGGTTGGTGTAGAACTTTAAATGTCCCTGACTCCACAAAATGCATCAGGGGACGGCTGATACAAACCCGTCACATTTTTGGTGTTATATCATGCACACGAGTATTATTCTATTTTCCACGAATTTACCAAACTATTGTTTGTGTTTCGTCAGTGTTGGTACCGAAAGCCGTCTGCAGATGCTTGTAGCCATATTTCTATGCCTTTGGCTTTGTTATCCTTATGCCCTTACTGATTTTGCACATCTGAAGATGTATTTTCATTCACCTACACATATATTAATAAGTAATTTTTTATTGCCGGGTTAAATGAACGAGATCCTGTGCATAAAATCCGGCACAATATTACTGTTTGAAGTTAATCTATACAACTATACATCAGCTTTATGCGGGTGTTTTAAAGGAACTCTCCTTCAGAGACTAAACGTCTCATGTGCTTAGAGGTGGTTAAACGAACATGATCCGCATTAAAAGTTTTGTTATAGAACGTGCTGTTGATTTTATAATGATTTTAGAAGAGGACTTTTCCAGACAGTGTTACTAACTTTTTAGTATGTATGACATCATTGATAGGATACCGGAACTTCTCAGTTTTGTATCACGTATAAATTATTTTTGTCAATGTGTATTTTTTCAATCTGGACAGTGTGTGTGTGTGTGTGAAATAATTTCATTTTCATGAGGAACAGCATTAGAAAAAAAGAAAAAAAGAAAAGAAAAGAGGAAATAAATTGATATTGTTTGAAATTGCCTAGACAAACAATGAAATGATGTCCTAATAAACAGCGTTCTTTCGAACATGTTATGCGTTTGAATCACTGAAATGATGGCAAAATCATTTTGACGTCATTATAATATTAATAACTTGACGTCAAGATTATAGAAAAGAGAAGGAAGAGTCGAAGGAAACAATGGCCCTAGAAGTGGTTACTCATGGTAAGGATGGCAAATCTGAAAAGAACGACTACGAATATGTACACAACAAGAGAACACGGGACGCGAATTGTATTTTGTTTTGTGTGCCGCCTTCTTTTGCATTAATAGATAATGAATGCATTCTTTCATGTGCTATTATATGGAGCAAATAGCCCATTGATCGAAAGCAACGAAGAACTGAGAATGGAACAGTGGAATCTTCATAGTTCTTTTCTGTTTTTCCAAGATAATGAAATCAAAGCAGAGATAATTTGGAGTTACTACCATTTATCTTCGGAGGACCAAAATAAAAAGAACGCTTAGCTCGATTGGCAAGAGACCCACAACGCAGATACAGGTTGCGACTGGTAAACCTGGGTGACCAGGTGGACAGGTTGAAAGAAGTGTGCACAAGGTTAGACGTCTGCGATAGGAAACAGGCAATTTTTTTTTTTTAAAGGTACTGTTCATAGCATCTCTCTCTCTCTTGTCTATAGCCTTCTATCATAATATTTGACTGTGAATGTCTTGGTTTATTAGTAGTACTGTAGCAACGGCAGATATGTGAGTCGGCCTTTGTGCTAATATCTTCACCGTTGAGAAATAACATTCTCTCTCTCTCTCTCTCTCCCCCCTCTCTCCTCCTCCCCTCTCCTCCTCTCTCTCTCTCTCTCTCTCTCTCTCTCTCTCTCTCTCTCTCTCTCTCTCTCTCTTCAAATGCAGGGTGCGCTTTTTAGTGTGTTTTTTGCATTTGCAAAGTTCAAAAAGGTGCGCTTATGGTAATTATTCCCAAATTTCGGTAGGTCTCGCGACTGAAATGCCCCCAGCAAAGCAGTGAGAGGTTTGGGTTTAAATCCCGGTTCGAGCATTACCTTCCTCCTCCCTTGTTTCCTTGGAGTCCGGGTCTGGGACTGAACGTC
The DNA here is from genome assembly GCA_018857735.1 of Alviniconcha marisindica. Taxonomy (NCBI): domain Eukaryota; kingdom Metazoa; phylum Mollusca; class Gastropoda; family Provannidae; genus Alviniconcha; species Alviniconcha marisindica. The sequence continues at coordinate 166,983 of JABMCL010002489.1, read as the reverse complement.
TAGTCCTGCGGATCAAAAAGACCCCCCCCCCCCCCCCCCCCCCCCCCCCCCCCACCGATCCCTCCCCCCCCCCCCACCACCCCACCCCAAAAAACACAAAAACAACAACCCCAAAACAGAGTGTCTATGTGCTAAAGGCTTACGCACATTAAAGAGCCCACTTGTGAAATAAAGTGCTGGAACTAATTGCAAATATGTTGCGTGAAGGTATGGCCAACGAACGTGCATGAGCCAGCGACTAGCCGGCTTTAAAACAAAATATGACAAAGTGAAAAAGCGAAATACTTTGACCAAGCGAGAATATTTCTATTTGCTCAGCTTATTTTAAATTTTTTAATTTTTTAATGTATAGTTATATCGCAGCTTTGATTATACAGTATGCTGTTCACGCGTCGGGATCAGAATTTTACGATCGCTGGTTTCTTATTTATAACTGATTTTAATACATTAGACCACCCATGGTCGCTTTTGGGGACCGTCGTCGTCATCTGAATTTCCGCTTTTTTTATTTCGGCTGTTTCATTAGTTTTTATAACGGTCAACTTTGCGTTGTGTAACGGTGTCTTGAAACAATGAGATAAGGAGGCAGGAGGAGTAATAATGAATATTTTGTAAAACGTTTACGTAAAAGAGGCCCCGCCTCGTCCCTCCCCATACCCCCCCACCCCCTTTTTGTTTTGTTTTTTGTTTTTGTTTTTTTGTTTTGTTTCTTTTTGTTTGTTTGTTTGTTCCACCAATCTGTCATTTTTATCATAGCTGAAGGAATGGCGGCATTAGTCGTCTGTTTAAGATCGATACTAAAGGTCTGCATATCGTTGGTGCCTGTGTTTACACCATAATTCTGTTATGCTGATTTTTAGTTGTATAATTTGTTGTTTTCGTTTTTGATTTTTGCATTTCAGTTGTGGAAACGTGCATCTTTCCTATAAACAAGGCTGCTCCAGGACTGGGTTTTTATTTGTAGAAATTCAGATGAAAGAGCTATTTACCCCCTTCCGTTTTGAGCGTTAATCGCTTGCAGTAGAACGGTTGAGGAACTGTTGTGTCATAGGACAGGGCCAACCAAGTAAGGGGAGTTAATTAATGTTTGAAAGACGGCACAGCAACACGGCGGTAGCAAAGCCAAGAATCGCCTGCGGTACACGTCACATGACATGCGAGTAAATGCAAGGTACATAAACTTCACCAAAGGTACACTTCACCTGCCATGTGAAAAAGGTACATACAATGCACCAAAGGTACATTTGACCTGGCATGCGAGTAAATACCAGGTAGATAAACTCCACCAAAGGTGCATCCGCATTGTTGCTTGAAGCAACAACAACCAAAACAACCAAGGAACAAAAGCAAACCACACCTACAACAACAAAAACAACCAAACACAATAAGTATTCTATCCATCGGTTTTATTTGCTTTTCGCAAAGAATATACAGACAGCTTACCTGTTATCCATGTCTGTTCAGGTAGGATTTGAATCGTAATTTTTTTTTCTATATGGCACAATGAGCATGACTAGCACACTTTTTCTGGAGTCTATAATTATGTGTTCCTTTTTTCTTTTTCTTTTTCGTTTGAATTTATTAAGCTTTATATGCCCGAGTTTTCGATACTAATGTTTTAATGAAAGACACCGAAATTGTCTTGTATGCAGAAGATTTTCTTTGATGTTGGAAATGAATCAGAACAATGTTACTTTACATCACCCACCCCCCCACCCCCCCCGCCGCCCCACCTCCGCTTTCTTGGTTTTTATCCCTCGTTCAATGAAGTTATTGCATGGAGACGCTTGAACATCAAGTTGACAAAAGATTATGAGACGCCGATTTCACTGCATCACTTTTTTTAAAGTAACACTAGCTCACCTGTTGGTCAACTGCATTTTGACATTGTTTGAAGACTCTAATGCTGTGAGACTGTTTTTCTTCTTTTGCTGTTGTTATTTTTTTGCAAGTTTTTGCACTTTTTTTAAACACACATAATTA
>JABMCL010002489.1:157500-160000 GCA_018857735.1 Alviniconcha marisindica | reverse complement strand
TTTTTTTAATTTATTTTTTTAATTTAGTTTTTTAAGGACTATGGATCTTTTTCGGCTTATTTGCACACTTTTCTCCTGACTGTATGATGTTGTATATTGTGTACATCTGAACGAAACGTGATACGATATATATAATTATATAGCTTACTTTTGTCTTGCAGGGCTCTCTTTACACACAAGTGTATGTGTATGTGTAATGACATTTTTCTTTTACCCGTGTGCTTCTGGTATATGTGGGTTTCAAATCGTAGATCTTAAATATTGTATAGATCTATGGTTTTATTTCTACACGGAGTACGCTCGTGAACACGTCTGATGACCTTCTCTCACTTTTTACTATGTCCTGAGTCAGCGTATGAGTCAATAAAAATGAAAAAAAATAAAAGAAGGGGGTTTGTGGTATTTTTGATGTGTGGTCCCGTTTGTTTCTCTGTCTCTCCCTCCATGTGTGTGTGTGTGTGCGTGCGTGCGTGCTTGCGTGCGTGCGTGCGTGCGTCGTGCGTGTGTGTGTGTGTGTGTGTGTGTGTGTGGAGAGAGAGAGAGAGAGAGAGAGAGAGAGAGAGGAAGAGAGAGAGAGAGAGAGAGAGAGAGAGAGAAAGAGAGAGAGAGAGAGAGAGAGAGAGAGAGAGAGAGAGAGAGAGAGAGAGAGAGTGTGCGTGCGTGCGTGTGTCTGTGCACGCGTGCACGCTCAGAAAAATGATCAATATAACAATTGAATAGCCTGCTTCGAACGGTTTGAGAATAATGTTTCATTAATAATGTTTCGACAGCTGATGGTCCTATGTCAAAATTAGATACATTTCGCTTGTGAACGGCCCTCAAAAGCAGAGTGTAGGAGGCAACCATCACGTTATTGTTCCCGAGTGTGGTCCTTGTGGGGATTCGGTAGGAAGAGGTCGCACAATAACCATTTTCATCATGAGCATAGGGCAAAAACTGTCAGGATGAATAATGGATTTGCCAGCGAGATAGGTTCCAATTACAATAGTGGCCTTGACGATGAGGGAAAAACTATCGCGCACGTGTGCACCACACACACACACGACCCCCCCCCCCACACACACACACCACCGCACGCACGCACGCACGCACACACATACGCACACACACCACACACACACACACCACCACACACACACACACACACACACACACACACACACACACACACACAACACACACAACACACACACCACACTCACACACACACACACACACACTCACGGCTGTACAACAAACATGAACCAATGCGCATTCGTCGAGTACACTACAGTATATATATCTCTCTCTCTGTTAGTAATTTACTGACCAACACGGTAGCACCACAAACTGTACACACACAATGCAGTATTTCGTAAGAAACGCCGATGAGGTCCACTACACATCAAAAGATGGCATATTAAGTCTGCTTTAATGAAAAGCTGTAGAAAGAAAGGAAGACAAATGGAGAGACGGACAAAGAAGCAGACATGAGCCGTGGGACGGGAACAGAAAAGGATGGATGGAGGCAGTTGTGCCACCGTTGAAGTGTTGCTTTACCGTCCACAGAAACCGTAGGCTTATTAGGGACGGGAGCCCAGGACAGCCACCTCGACTTTCACACAGCTCCTGAGCTCTGATTGTTGTATCACTCGTCAAGACGTTACATACATGCTGGCCTGACCTTCTTCTGGTGTCTGCCGTTGTTGGTTATATCAAAGCATGTCCCAATTCCAAGCCGTTCTGACAACTGACCTACTCTCCTTTAATCTCTGCCATTGTTGGTTACATCAAAGCATGTCCTAATTGCAAGCCTCTGTGATAACTGACCTACCCTCCTTTGACCGCTGCCACAATTGGTTAGCCTGCGTCATAGCGTGTCCCAACTCCAAGCCTTGACTGCTGGCCATTATTATGATTTGATGATGATGATGATGATGATGATTACTATTATTATTATTGATCGCTTTTATTCAGCGCTGTTCTCTGCTCGCGAGCAGACTGCCTGCGCTCATGTCACATGTGATTCTGAATCTTCTTCTTGTAATGTTGTTTACGTACACAGAGACCATAAGGACTATTAACCTGCAGACGGGAAGGGAGCCCAGGGCGGCCACTTCGACTTTCACACAACTCTTGTGCTCTGATATGTCTTCTTCTTCTAATGTTGTTGTACGTCCACAGAGACCATAAGGACTATTAGGGACGGGGAGGGAGCCCAGGGCGGCCACTTCGACTTTCACACAGCTCCTGAGCTCTGATGTGTCTTCTTCTTCTTCTTCTTCTTCTTCTGCTTCTTCTTCTTCTTCTTCTAATGTTGTTTACGTCCACTGACAGAGAGTATTAGGGAAGGGAAGGGAGCCCAGGACGGCCACTTCGACTTTCACACAGATCCTGAGCTCTGCTGTGTCTTCTTCTTCTTCTTCTTCTTCTAATGTTGCTTTACGTCCACAAAGACCACAAGGACTATTAACCTATAGACGGGAAGGGACGCCATCTCGACTTTCACACAGCTCCTGAG
>JABMCL010002489.1:140000-145000 GCA_018857735.1 Alviniconcha marisindica | reverse complement strand
CTCCAGCTTATTCAGTAGGTTATGAGCAAAAGACAATACTATACTTCCTTCCTATAAAAAAAGAAGAAGAAGACCACTCAGAGCCGTTGAAAGACCATCCGGAAAGGGACTGGCGTCAAAGGCATAGCTCTCTGTGACTGTAGACAGAAACGAAAGGGAAAAAGTCTCCCCCAGAAGCGAATCAAACCCCAGAACTCACGATTCTAGCGGCTGTCCCCGTCTTCTCTTCAAGGAGCTGAGCTGACAAACTTAGCCTAGAAACGTATCTATTGGGAACACGTCAGCAGATGCGCTAGCTATAACGCCTGGCAACCCACCGAGTCACGACACAGAGGAAGCTGTATGGATCTGATGCGTTTTCATCGAACACGAGAGAGAGAGAGAGAGAGAGAGAGAGAGAGAGAGAGAGAGAGAGAGAGAGAGAGAGAGAGAAGAGTTGGTTTTCAACCTCCTGTTCGGGGCGGGAGGAAGGGGGTGTGTGGGAGGGGGGGAGATGACTATCAGGTTTACTGTATTTGATGTCACTATATGCATAATTGTTGTCACAATTGACTGACCCCCCCCTCCAGTACATGCATATAATGTATCATGCACGTTTGTACTCCACCCTTCCGTTTACTTGTATCCGTTCAGGTTTATTGTCATTTTGCCATCTTTCGTGTTCCGTCGGTTTGCCTAGCGGCAATGCACTGTTCATTACAAACCGCTTTCTGCTACATGACTGGTAACTGTTCTACAAATAAGTTATACTGATGATGACGATGATGATGATGATGATGATGACGATGATGATGATGAAGATGGTGATGATGATGACGACGATGATAGTGATGATGATGATTACGATGATGACGAAGAAGATGATGAGCCCTCCTCCACCAGCTCTTTGCTGTTGCTAACGAACTGGACGAACTGTTCTGTTATTAATGTATTGTTACGTATGAAATAAATGCATTTTGTTTAAACTAACGAACTGGACCCCGTCAGAATGGAAAGGTTCCGGACTCTAATCTTTTTTTCCTGCCACCCTCTCTGTCTCGCTCTTTTTTTTTCTCTCTCTCTCCCCCCCCCGTCACAGAGAATGTGCAGAGAGGTAGCTCAGGGTCCAGTCAGAAAGAGTGCAGGCGAGGTCAAGGTCAAGAGGAGGGGGTGGTGCTGGACCCAAAAGTTAGCCCGGAAGAGATCAAGAGCAGGGAAGTGGAGCTGGGCTTGAGAGTTGGACTTCTTTCGCTTCAGTTGTTTCCCAACGGCGGAGCTACGGACATTGTCTTTGTGACTCTGTTCTGCATAGCAGTTGGGACAGCAATTGCGTGGTGCGGTGGTCGCTGCGCAATGCCGTACGGACACTGCCTTAACATTTTGTTGTTCTGGCGGCGGTCCACGGCAGCCTTGGTCTTCCGGGTTGGCCCCTGTTTCGAGGTTTCACTCTTCTGTCCCCCTTTTCCCACTCGTCCCCGTCCCTAATAGGCCTACTCGCCTCCGTGGACAACAATTTCTCTCTCTTTCAGGGTCCAGTTCCGGCTTCGGATGACACGACGACAAAATCCCTGGTCCCATGGCAGCAACACAAGTGTGCACGTTAAAGATCCCACGGCAACAAAAATTAAACGTTGTCGTAGCAAAAGACGTGGTTCGAATGATCACCAGTGTACGTTGCTGCTGTTGTGTTGCTTAATGTCCTCAGATGTCGGCTGACATATTAGGGACTAGCTGAGACCAATGCCGAAGCATGGTTCAATATAGCTTTACGTCCACGGAAACCAGAAGGCTCGTTAGGACGGACAGCCCAGGACGGCCACCTCGACTCTCACATAGCTCCTGAACTATGACCACTGTACGTTCGCAACAAATTAGGCCTTATAACAACGAACAACGCGACAGCCTCGCAGCTGGTTTCCCCGACTGAGACGGAAAATAAACCGTTTTGGCTTTCGATAGGGGCAAGATCCCGTTGGGGAATATAAAGTACACGGTGACCTGTATGGGGGGAAAAAATAAAATTTAAAACTCTCACTTCCGGCAAAGCCGGCCAGAGGTGATGCAGCTTGCACTGTATGTGTTGAACGTGCTTCTCTGCAGCCATGTCTCACGCCAAGGCTCTGCGAAGGTCCTCTATAGATGAATTGGGCTTCACGAAATAAAGGGGAAAAACACACGAAAAAAAAAACAAAAAAAAAACCCCACTGTATTTCCGATTCACGTGACGTGACGCTCTCCCTCTCCCCCTCCTCACACAACACACACACACACACACACAACACACACACACACACACACACACACACACCTCCTACATACACAAACACCACCACAACCAACGCGATGGCCATCACTCCCAGCCTACTCACCCACCAACAACAACAAAAAGAAGAAAAAAAAGTCATTGATCAATTTAGAAGAAAAAACACTCTCATGCCGTCGCACCCTGTCATTCAAAGACCACGTTTTGTTGTTGTTGTTGTTGCTTTGGGGGGGTGGGGAGGGGGGGGGGGGGTTAACACTAATGAGAAGGCTAAATCAAAAGACAGCAGTCGTCACCGTATCTTCACCTTGTAAATTAATGTTTTAGGAGGTACGTTTTGCTACTGTAACTGTGTAATATTGTGTATCATTGATTGTGGTCCTGGCTTATTTGTTGTTGTTGATGTTGATGATGTTGAGCTTGACGTCTTCGTGGTGAACGTGACTGTGTGGGAGAAATGCCGAAAACCTGATGGGTTTTCTTCTTCTTCTTTCCTTGGATGCCCACAATCATGTTGATGATTATTCTGGCACAGGTTTTGGTATACCTGTGAAGTATACACGCACACACGCACGCACATACACGCGCACACACACGCACACACACGCGCACACACGCGCACGCACACGCACACACTGACACAGGCGCACGCACGGGCTCAAACAGGCACGCGCACATGCACAAACGCGCACGCACGCACGCACGCACACGAACACGCACGTGCTAAAATATTAATATCATCTTTATTACGAGTTCCTTTTTTATGTTCGCCTTGTTATCGATCAAATTGATGTTTGTTACGTCATTTAAGTAAAATTGGGGCCGCGCTTATAAATATAAGTAATTTTGCTTGTTGCACAGCCCAACTGTTCTGTTGTTAATGTATTGTTATGTACGAAATAAATTTTGTTTAAACCAAGTGGTTTATGAAGGAATTAAATGCCCAACGCGGAAGATGTGAGTCCGTGCAGAGATACTACAGCAAGTCTCTGGTCCGTGTAACTGTTGCCTGCATGAATACGTTTGTGAGAATAGCGTGAGAATGGGAAGCGGAAGCGAGAGAGTATAGGCCTAAGTGAATGTATGCGTGGGTGTGCAGGTGTGTGCATGTCACTCACTGTGTGAACCTGTGCGCGGGCGGCAGTGGCTGTTTGAACGAGAGCACTATCACATCAACACGGTGGAATGGAGGGGTGGTGACAGAAGTGGGGTGGGCTGGGGTGTGTGGGTCAGTGTCTGGAAAATGTACAGAGAGGGACATCGACAGCGGGTAAACTGAACACTAGAAGGCCACAGAGCGGTTTTCTGTCCGGTGTTTTAGCCTCTGAGAAGGCTAACTCCAAAGCCGATCGGACTGTGTGTGTGTGTGTGTGTGTGTGTGTGTGTGTGTGTGTGTGTGTGTGTGTGTGTGTGTGGAGAGAGAGAGAGAGAGAGAGGGGGGTGCTTCTCTGTATACATCCGTGTATGTGTGAGCCTCTGTGTGTGTGTGTGTGTGTGTGTGTGTGTGTGTGTGTGTGTGTGTGTGTGTGTGTGTGAGAGAGAGAGAGAGAGAAGAGAGAGAGAGAGAGAGAGCGGTATGTGTGAGAAACCTGTGTGTGTGTGTGTGTGTGTGTGTGTGTGTGGCGGGTGGGGATCTGGAAAATATATGCTCTGTGCGTATCTGGCGCTGTGACTGTACTGACACGCAAGGCTCTGTGTGAAAAAAAATAGAAGAAAAAAAAAATGCGTTATACATAAATTTTTCATTCATTTTTTATTTATTTTTCCATTCCGGCAATTCAACAGCCAATCAGACTCATTGCAGTCCGTGGCGGAACAGCCCCCCCCCCCCCCCCCCCCCCCCCAACAACCACCACTCCGCAGTCATTGCACGTGTAGCCTTGCTCGGTGAGTCCTAGTTCAAAAAGCCCAGACACCCTGCCATGCACTCAGACAGAATCAGCTGTTCCCAAATTGTTCCTGAGTCTGTTCCAACGTCATTTGTCTGCAGGATGACGCCCGAAGTTATTTGTTATATGCATCTTGAACCGGGAAGTTAGAAATTTGGAGGGTGTCGTGGTGGTGTGTGCGTGTGTCTCAGTGTTTCTGTGTGTGTGTGTGTGTGTGTGTGTGTGTAGGTCGTGTGTGTGTGTGCGGTGTGTGTGTGTGTGTTTTGTAGTGCGGGTCGCCGAGTGTGTGGTGATGCGTGCTGCTTTGCGTGACGCAGGGGGGGGGTACGGGGGGGGGGAGGTGATGTCATTGATTTTAATACTGAAGAAAGAACAAATCCGAAAAGCAAGTGGACGTTTTATTCAGTTTCAAGCCAGAGCTATAAAAAAATATAAAAAAATAAAAAAAGTCTGAAAGTTTATCCGTGATCACCACTAAGCCTGTGTGAGTACTAGCTAATAATTAATTACACAGTCGCAAAGCAGCAAGTGTTCGTGCCTTTAATTGTGACAACTGACATCATGGCTGTCACGCTTCGAGCCGCTGAGGGCGTTAGCCGTAAACAGCCAGACGACCAAATCAGACACTCCTTAGTGCACGGCTTTCATTTCGGACTGAGTGGACACTTTAGATTTCAATTTGGAGTTGCTGCTTCGTGTTCAGACCGCGCGGTCGGCTTGTCGCAGAGCGGGTTTCTCGAGGCCGAAGAAAAAGTGTGACGTGAATGAAATGTTGCTGCTGTGGTAGCTAGCTGGCCCACAGCCGTTGGAGCCGGAACTGAACGGAAAACGCGTGATGGATGGAATTGACTGCTTTCATTTCTGTCAGT
>JABMCL010002489.1:115000-122500 GCA_018857735.1 Alviniconcha marisindica | reverse complement strand
ACGTTCTCTACGTTTTTATTTAAACATGTGTTTTCGCCTGGCAATTAACTCCTTCAAAACAAGAACATGCGCTATTCGGCTGGAAAGGATTTGTTCATGCAGTGAATCGAACCCATCACAGTAATCTGAAGTGGTAAAAATGGCCGTGGGAATGAAAGTAAGCTTACATGGTTTCACAGTACCCTAATTTGAAACAGTAAAGATAGTGGTGGAAATGGGAGTAAGCTTACATGCTTTCGCGGTGGTTTGAAAAAGGGGAAAAAATGATCATGAAAATGGTACTGAGATTACATGATTTTACAGTGACTTGAAAAGGGTTAAAACAAAATTTAAAGAAAGAAGAAGAAGAAGGAAATGGTTACAAGCTGACATGGTTGCCCAGTAATTTGAAGGGGAGGGGTGGGGGGGGGGGCGAGGGGGGGTGGGGGGTGGGGGGGTAAAAATGGTCATGGAAATGGTAGCAAGCTGACATATGGTTGCAAGTAATTGGGGACAGCAAGCATTAAAGATCCACTGATCTGGCCGGTCTGGTGTTCTCCTAACACTCAAACCGACTTTCCCCAGAGCTTTTAATATACATAAACAAGAAAGATTGTATGTGGCCTGCCGATTTAAAACCAGAAATAGAAAGAAGAAGAAAATTCTTGCTCAAAATGTTGTAATCAGACCAACTCCCTGTTCTCCGGCGTAATCAAACAACGTAAAACTTAAAGAAAGAAAGACAGAAAGAAGGAAACAAAAATGGCTGTGCCCGTTGGAATTGGGTAGGTAGCGGAAAGCCGCTTTTTGAAATGCAAGAAACCAATTTAATCAAGAAAAGTGAAAAGGACCTATTTTTGCCACTCGGTTCACTTTGTGGAAAAAGACACGTAACTCGTCGTGATTAGATTTTAATGAACTGATGGAAGAGAATACTCTCACACACCTGATGCTCTTCTTCCTCATGAGAACCATTCTTATCGATCGCCAACTAGAAAAGTTAACAGCGCCCGACTGACAGACGCCACACGTGTAAGGTGGTCCGAAACAAGACGGACCCCAATCAGTTCAGTGTATACGATCCGAACATCTGCACAGGCCTGCATAGTTCAGGAGCTGTGTGAGAGTCGAGGTGGCCGTCCTGGGCCGTCCGTCCTAACGAGCCTTCTGGTTTCCGTGGACGTAAAGCTATATTGAACCATGCTTCGGCATAGGTCTCAGCTTGTCCCTAATATGTTAACCGACATCCGAGGACATTAAGCAACACTACCTACCTACCACAGGCCAGGGGAACCATTTCTACGACGCGCATATATATATTGCGTGTCGTAGGAATCCAGCCGACCAGGCAGGCCTTGACAAAGCCCTCGTGGGTTTAAAAATTGGAATAAAAGTGTTTTAAACCAGGACATGCTTGGACTGTTGTTATGCACTCTCTACACTTTAACGTGATGTCTATGCGCTCGGAAACACCCACATGTGCTTCCATCTCGTCTCTCAGACGTTGCCTTTGAAAAGGTTTCAGTGTCTGACTGACGATGGCTCTTATTACTCATTTCAAGGAATGAGTCCCCTTGGCTGAAAACTAATTATCTATCTCTGTCAAGGAAGGAGACTGCCGAGTGCTTTAAGTATCCCTTTCTACACCTCTGGACCCGAATCATCTGCAGCATCTTGTCTTGTCCACCGTCATCTTTCTCACCTATCTCGCCATCAGCCGAAATCAGCTGATCTGCTTTCACCTTATCGCCCTGATATAACCGTACTGGTTGACTGGGCATACCCCCTCCCCCCCCCCCCCCCCCCCTCCAAAAAAAAAGAAAAAAGAAGCCAATACCTCAAGCTTTTCCTGTGTGAACGAATTAAGGAAAGACCTTTTATTCCCCAGTTATGCCTTCGTCTTATCGCCCTAATATAACCGTACTGGTTGACTGGGTTATACAACCCCCCCCCCCCCCCCCCCCCCCAAAAAAAAAAGAAGAAAAAAAAGGAAAAAAGGAAAAGGTAGCCACTATCCCAAGCTTTTCCTGTGTGCACGAATAAGGAAAGCCCTGTTATTCCCCAGTTATGCCTTCATCTTATCGCCCTGATATAGCCGTACTGGTTGACTGGGCATACCCCCCAAACACACACACACACACACACACACACACACACACACACACACACACACACACACACACACACACACACACACACCACCACCACCACCAACAACAACAACAACAACAACAACAACAACAAACAAAACAAGCCAGTACCCCAAGCGGCGTTTCCTGTGTGCACGAATTAAGGAAGGACCTGTTATTGCCCAGGTTCCTCAGCAGCCTGCCTGTGCCTGCCTCGCCGCTGAGTTGGCAGCCGGGTTGTTTCCTGCCTGGACCCGTGAACCGTATACAAGAGGAGAGGTGCAATAAACAATACTCTCCAGATTCCCCTTTCTTTTAATTTTGGCAGAACACAGCCCAGCGCAGTCGAGCGAGCATCTGCACTGGCCTGGGAACCATGCATGCATGCAGCTTCGAGAAGGAAAAGTAAAGGTCGAGTTAGAGGAAGGAGAAAGAAGGTTTGGCTGAGTAAGTGCTCGCGTCCACCTACGCGGGAATGCAAAGGGGATAGTTCTGTCCTCCTCTCGTGCTCGGCTGATACAAACCACTGGCTACATAGATTGCTGTACTCCCCTGGCGAATGGCAGCCTATACAGACACCAGAGACGATGAAACTATAGCCTCTTTGCAGACGGTGGCTAAACTGTTTGCGACACGACAGAAATATAGGCTATAATCATGCACGGTTTCAGTTATTGACTTCGGTTGTGTGTGCTGTCTAATAAGGTAACTGGATACCGCGAGAGAGAGAGAGAGAGAGAGAGAGAGAGAGAGAGAGAGAGAGAGAGAGAGAGAGAGAGAGAGAGAAGATGTGCGTGCGCGTGTGTACGTGTGTGTGTGTGTGTGTGTGTGTGTGTGTGTGTGTGTGTGTGTGTGTGTGTGTGTGTGTGTGTGTGTGTGTGTGCTGGGTGATTGTATGCATATGGATAGATATCGGATTATTTGTATTCCGGCACTACCTTCACTCCGCACCTCCCAATTTGAAACGGACATAATTGCCTAGTTCATAAAACCATTCGTTCTCTCTTCTTTTCTACTCTCTTGCGCCGATTTCAGCTGCTCAGACTTTGAATGTTATCAGTCATTTTATCAGTCAAATAATCTATTTTAATACTCTCAGTATATATATACGGAAAGGCAAATATACCAAATCAGCAAAAATTTAATCATGGTAATTACCCCACCAAAAACCGGCTGCAGCCTCATCTTCTACTCCCTAACTCTGCATCTGTAACGATGCAACCATCAGTTTCTCTCCATATGTCTGTAATCTTGGCCTTTTTCTGAACAGCACTCTTTCTTCATCTTCTTCTTTTTTCTCTTTCCCCCCTCCTTTTGAACAACGTATCTCCAACATCTGCAAGATTCGCAGAATCAGTTCTACCCGGCGCCTACCTGTCATCTCGATGTGACCAAAATTCTCATCTGTTCATTTGTTCTTTCGCGTCTGGACTATTGTAACTTCCTTCTCGGCCGCACTTCCAATTAAAGACTTTAATTGAAGAGCTCCAAATAATTCAAAATAACGCAGCCCGTCTGGTTTTTGAGTCTCCTGGATACGACTATGTTTCTCTCCTCTTCTTGAGTCCTTGTACTGGCTTCCAGTTCCAAAACGAAGTGGTTGCAAACTCTCCTGCCTCTGCCAGTGTGTTATTACTGGGACCGGTCCACAGTATCTCGCTGGCCTCTTGCACGTCTGTGACCCTTCTCGTCAAATGCGTTCTTCTTCTGATGATAGTGTTTTCATACTCCCAGCGTTCAAAAGCAAACAGTGAGCAAAGATCTTTCTCTTTGGAACGGCCGTTGCACGTGGAACAAGTTCCCTCACAACATCGGTTATTCGTCTACTTCACTGAATTGTCCCACTTTCAAATCTCTTCTCAGGTCACTCTTCTGCAGTAACACCCTTCCGCATAACTGTACTGCTAAATGCCCAAAGCCAGATGTTCGTGCGTATATGTGTGTGTGTGTGTGTGTGTGTGTGTGTGCGTGCGTGCGTGCGTGCGTGCGTGCGTATGTGCGTGCGTGCGTGCGTGCGTGTGTGTGCGTGCGTGCGCGCGCGTGCGTGCGTGGCGTGCGTGCGTGCGTGTGTGTGTGTGTGTGCGTGCGTGCGTGTGTGGGTGTGTGTGTGTGTGTTGTGGTGTGTGTGTGTTTGTGTGTCTTTTGTTGTTAATGCTAACAATCTTCGAAGCACTGGACACGAAAACAATATAGCTCAAACAAAAACAGGTAAGTGGCTTAGCTCTCCGTCTCATATTTCATCGTTTTTCGCCGTTTAACTGTTGCTTAAGCGTCGTTTTGTAGCTTGATATAGGGGATTACCCCAAAAATACGCATGCTGTGTTTTGTCCTAATAACAGCGTTCCTTTGAACCTTTTATGTCTTTGGATCTTGTTTTAGAACGCTAGCAATCATTCTTGTTTCATGTTTTTTTGCTGTTGTTGTTGTTTTTACTGAGCGCTACACATTGACCTCTGACCGCTGTCGTGTTTTGCCATGCATACTTGATTTCTTAGTTTGTTCGCCTTTTTTTCTTTTCTTCTTTCTCAATATAGATTTTTCTACGCGGAGGGCCATGTGGTATCTGTTTGATTTCATGAAGCTGTTAGATTAGGTTTGCATTCGCAGCGGCTAAATACTTAATTTTCAATCTGTTCGTGCAGATGTGTTCGGCTGAATTGTTGCACAGGGCTACGCAATAAACATGTTTTTTTCTTCATCGAATTCCAGACAGTTCGGTGCGAAAACGTACGCGCACGCCTGCGCGTGCGCACACATACACACACGCACGCAGAGAGAGAGAGAGAGAGAGAGGAGAGAGAGAGAGAGAGAGAAGAGAGAGAGAGAGAGAGTTGTACAATTAATGCCCAGACGTGGCTAAACTTGATGTGTTCTGAACAAAACAAGACAAAACAAAAATCCTACACTGGTGATCTCATTACCAAAACGCAGATGCGCCATTTTCAATTCCGCTGGGCTAGCAAGACCTAACCACTACCAACCGCCCCATCCTAAACACACACACACACACACACACACACACACACACACACACCAAAAATTCAAAAATAACAAAAAATGCAAGCAAAAAACAAAGAAAACAAACCAAACAACAACAAAGACAACAATAAACAAACAAAAACAGAAAGAAAAAACAAACAAACAATCAAAAATAAAAACGGAGGAACGTTAGGATGCGTGCATCCTTGTAACCTAAGAATTTTTTTCCCCAAAAACTGTAAATATGCCACGTTTTCTGTTCCATGCTGCTATTTTCATCCATCTCAAATCTCTGCTGCCCGTTTTTAAGTTGTGTGGATTAAGCTTTGTATAGTCAGAATTCTCGTGTGTGCGAGTGCCTGTGTGTGTGTGTGTGTGTGTGTGTGTGTGTGTGTGTGTGTGTGTGTGTGTGTGTGTGTGTGTGTATGTGTGTGCGCGCGCGCGCGTCCGCTTAGAATAGTCTCTACGGACAAGGTTTTGCGCGTTACAAATACTTTTATTATTATTATGTTCCCGTTCTCGACTCCGTTCATGTTGAAGGGACACACATCCGAACGTGTCCACCCCATGACCAAGGTCAGTGGCCCGCTCTCAGAGCATGAGGTTGTTGATTACAACTGTGTTATAGTCTCTTTGCTCGTCACACAGGGCATGGCATGAAGTTGTTAATTACAACTGTGTTATAGTCTCTTTGCTCGTCACATAGGGCGAAGCATGAACTTAACTGCTTTCCTGTATCCTTTTAAACCCTTGCCATGCAACGACAAGGAGAAGAAGAAGAAGAAAAGAGAGAGAGAGAGGGGTTGTGCGGCTGATGCAACTGGAGAGAGAGAGAGAGAGAGAGAGAGAGAGAGAGAGAGAGAGAGAGAGAGAGAGAGAGAGAGAGAGAAAAGGTTGTGCTGCTGAGCAACTGAGAGAGAGAGAGAGAGAGAGAGAGAGAGAGAGAGAGAGAGAGAGAGAGGAATTGTGTTGCTGATGCAACTGTGTTATATTTAGTCTTTTTGCTCATTACATTGGACAAAGCATGAACGTAACTGTTTCTCTGTAAACTTATGAACCCTTTTACGCAAAGAATAAAAAAAGGTTGTGCTGCTGATGCAACTGTATTATACTCTTTTGCTGATTACATAGGATGAAGCATGAACTTAGCGGTTTTTCCTGTATCCTTATTAAATCATTTTCAGCAAAGAGTTTTTAAAAAATATAGATAAAAAGGATTGTGTGTTGTGTTGCTCATACTATTCCTTCACAAAAGAGTCTCGCAAACAGTTTAAGCTGTCCATAACTGTTTCATTTCTTAGAACAGACTTGAGCATTCGTGGACGGTCAGAATTTGAGCGGGACGTGCGTCTTATGAGATTTGTCTGGCAGATGAGAATCCTTTCGTCATGGCTGTCATATGATGCCATAAGTACAGGAGATAGAGGGTTAAGCAATTAACATTTTGTGGTGGTGTTAAAATATACTTTATTAATCCAGGTGGGAAATTAAAGCTGTCGTTCGATCGCACAACGAAGAACATATCTCAATAATTCTAAATCATGAACCACACGCGCACATACACACTCTTAGACATACGCCCCCTTTCTCTCAATCTGCATTCACTAATACTTAGTTACTGGGCGATTCAGCGAAGCTGGTTTGCTAGAGTGAATGCGTTTTGTAATCTTTCGCGCAAGACGTCACGAGAGGTCGCAGCGCACTTCCGGGCCGATTTCTGAGTAGGCGTTGCTTCACGCTTTTGTATAACAGTGAAAGTTATATCTAGAATCGCGAAGCAGTACAAATGCCAATACTGTTGCAGTTGCAAAAATTACCGTGGAAAGGGGATGGAGGGTGGGGGAAAAAAGTGTCTTTGCGTCGTTTTTTGGCTGACCAGATGATCGCGAGTTAGTAGAAAAAATGCGTTTTGGGGCATCCTATAGCACGAGCAACAAGTTATTGCTTATTGCCAGACACATTCTGACTACAGGCCTCCAAAAATACCTTTAAAGTTGGCAGTGTAAAATTCGCAAATTCACTGTCACCGGCTTCCATTGTGAAGAAAGTACGCACCGGAAGTAAAAGCAGCCAAGGGACTTAATCGATGCCGGGCAAAAGTCAAGGGAGTTAACAACCCAGCCAAGAAAATTACCAAGAAAACCAAGTGACAATAACAACATGGCAGTGAAAGTGTTAAGCAATTAACATTATGTGGTGGTGTCTGGTGTTTCTTCACCCTGCATGCTGCTTGCTCTTCGACTTTAAGCTGACTCGTGCTGTGGTGAACAGCCGTTATCCATAGCCGTTAACGGGTTCCTTTCGATTTTATACACGTTGTCAAATGTCAGGAGAGGCATATTATAAGACACGGAGAGTGCCTGTGGGGGTTCTTAATTATCAATCCATACCAGTACGTGTGTGTGGGGGGGTG
>JABMCL010002489.1:105000-112500 GCA_018857735.1 Alviniconcha marisindica | reverse complement strand
TTGTGTGTGTGTGTGTGTGTGTGTGTGTGTGTGTGTGTGTGTGTGTGTGTGTGTGTGTGATGACAGAGTGTTAGGTGTGCTTCATGCTCTCATGGAATGTGTGTGTGTGGTGTGGGGTGTGTGTGGTGTGTGTGTGTGGGTGTGTGTGTGTATGTGTGTGTGTGTGTGTGTGGGGGGGGGGGGGGGGTGATGACAGTGTAGGTGTGCTCTCATGCAGTGTGTGTCTGTGTGGGATGACAGAGTGTGTGTGTGTGTGTGTGTGGGAGGGGGGTGACAGAGTGTGTAGGTGCACATTATCTATCCCTCCGTACACACGTGTGTGGGTGGAATAGGGGTGTAGGTGAAATAACAGCCGGTCAGAAGTACATGAGCAACCGTATACCCTTTATTCACCCACAAAAGGTAGCTGCTGGCCAATTGTCATCCCACCCACGTGTATATGTACTTTATCAATTCGTTTACCGTGGTGGGTGGGGTGGGTCAATGATGGATGACAGGAGGCCAACCGTTACCGTGTACATTATCTATCCGTTCATGCAATGGTGGGCGGGGTGGGTCAGCGATTACATTATCTATCCGTTCACGCAATGGTGGGCGGGGTGGGTCAATGATGGATGACAGGACGCCAACCGTTACCGTGTACATTATCTATCCGTTCACGCAATGGTGGGCGGGGTGGGTCAGGGTAGGATGACAGCCGGTCATAAATCCGGTTACCATCTTCCTCTTCCTCATATTCTTGTCATACATTCTCTTCCTCATTGATCCTCATTACCCCCCCCCCTTTCCCGTCCCTAATAAGCCTTATGGTTTCTGTGGACGTTAAGCACCATGTTTACTTACTTACTCTTCCTCATTGATCCTCATCTTATTCCTCCATTTCAATCTTCTTATTCATCCTCCTCATACATCTGGTCACCATCTTCCTCTTCCTTATACTTATCATTGTCATCCTCCTCAGTCATCCGCATCATTCTGCTTCTCCTTTGTCCATCATCATCATCTTGTTCTTCGTCATCTTCATCACGCAGGCGGCCACCATCCTCCTCTTACTTATATTCTTGTTATAATATATTCACCTCCTCGATCATCTTCCTCTTCCTACTCCTCCCTGTCACACTCCCTCTTCTTCGTCCTCGTACGTTATGTATCCTCTTCCTCTTATTACTGTCATCCTTCTCTTCAATTATCGTCATCTTCCTGATCCTCCTTGTCACTCTCCTTCTTCTTCGTCCACGTACATTATACATCCTCTTATTATTATTACTGTCATCCTTATCTTCAGTTATCGTCATCTCTCTGCTCCTTGTCACTCTCCTTTTTCTTCGTCTTCGTACATTATGCATCCTCTTCCTTTGATGATTGTCATCCTTCTCTTTAATTATCGTCATCTTCCTGCTCCTCCTTGTTACTCTCCCTCTTCTTCGTCCTCGTACAGGCAGTCATCCACTTCCTCTGGTTATTGTCATCCATCTTAGTAATCATCGTCTTCTTCCTACTCACTATTCCCATTCCTCGTCCTCACACATGCATCCTCTTCCTATGATCATTGTCACCCTTCCCTTCAATCGTCATCATCTTCCTACTCACTCCCTGTCACTCTCCCTCTTCTTCGTCCACATACAGGCAGTCATCCATTTTCTCTGATTATTGTCATCCTTTTCAGTAATCATCGTCATCTTCCTACTCACTATTCCCATTCTTCGTCCTCATACATGCATCCTCTTTCTATGATTATTATCATCCTTCTCTTCAGTCGTCGTCATCTTCCTACTCATTCCCTGTCTCCCTCTTCTTCGTCCATGTACATGCATGCATCCTCTTTCTCTTCTTCCTTCATTTAAGAGCCGGGTCTCCTTGGGCGCAACTGGCTCTGGTGGCGGTCTTTGCCGTTTTGGCTTGGGTGCCACTAAAAAATAAAAATAAAAGTTAAAAGGGTTAAAATATTTATGGCCATGGGACTGTGGGACTTGGCTGCACGTTGTGTAGGCTGCCGCCAAGCTGGTCCCGGAATGACTGGAGTGAAGTTGCTGAGGTGATGGCAGTCGGAAGATGGTTCAAGTCTCTTATGGTGTTGGCGGGGAAAGAGTTAAACAGGCAAGGATGACTGGTGTGCTCCTGGTGTAGTCGTTGTGCTCCTCTTGTCTTGGTGCCTGCGTGTTGGCAGAAGCTTGATGTCGACCAACCAGCTGCTGATCCGGTACAGCATCTGGAGTTGTTCGTGGACCTTGTGTTGTTCAAGGCTGTTCCATTTCAGACTGTCGAGCAGCGATTGTATTCTTATTATTGTCATACTTCTCTTCAGTATCTTCATCTTCCTAATCCTCCGCCTCTTATTTGTCATCCTTGCTGAAACTTCACGATTAAAATTGCAGTTGTGATGAATGGTATTGCCTGGACAACTGCATGCTAAACAACAACAACAACAATAACACACACACACACACACACACACACTGTCACACACACTCACACAACAGGTATAACTACCACTGCGGAGAAGGGGACTCGAGCTGACAGTCGATCCACGCTGTGTATATTCGCCACCCGCTAGAAAAGAAAGAAATTCCTGCCCAGTCTTGACACTGATGAGTTCGTGATTCCAAGGGAGTAAACTGCGGTTTTGTGTTACCCTGTTTGTTTAGTGGCAGATGAGGAGAGCACGGGTACCCAGCCAGGTTTCTAGACACGGGGAAATGTTTTATAAAAAATGCCAAAATAACAACGTACACGCTGCAGATGTTTCGGATATTTCGCTGAGCTGGGAGATTAGAAAGGTCAGCTCTTTTGCTGAAATGTTTTGGGTTTCAGTTTCAACAGTGCTAGCGGGGTTCGCGTTTTGGGGGTACAGCTGGCTACGAGTGTCTTCCGTGTTGTTGTTGATGTTGTTAGATTTTGTTGTTGTTGCTTGGCTGAATATTCTTCAGAAGATTAGGGGGGTGGGGGGGGGGGGAGAGAGAGAGAGAGAGAGAGAGAGAGAGAGAGAGAGAGAGAGAGAGAGAGAGAGAGAGAACCGGTGCTGAGAGAGCCGCGCGGTGCTTTAAGAATAATATAACTGATTGATTGCAATTTACAAATTGTCCACACACACACACACAAACACACTGTGACACACACGTCTACCGTAACTAAATCAAAATTACAAAACGCCTATTAGAATGATCATTACACAAAGCAGTAACGAGACACACAGCAAACTATTAGCTACATAGATAAGTAACAGCAGCAGCAACAACAAAATATAAGACATGGAACAAAAACAAATTGATTCTGTGCATCCGCTAGTAGGCTGTACATATACCAACTTTCTGCACCAACACCCAGTTGGTTCTTCTTACGAGAAGCAGTGATTCTTCTCTTAGTCTTCGGTGTAGGGCCACTTCTAGCCTACGCGTAGGGCACATACACCCCGCAAAGCTTCACACGTTCACGGGCACAACACAAAGCTGTATAATAGACAAGGCAGCGGCCGACTGCACTGGCTGCACGTGCGCACACTTCAAAGCCTGTTTACCGCTTGGCCGACAAGTCAATGTAAACCGGCTGCACACAGGGCCCCGAGCAGCCAGCGCCAGGGGCTACAGAACAGTGAGTTCGGGACAGGTGCTGCCAGAATGTGGACTGTAAACACTTGGAAATTTATGGTATAAACCTGTCGAAATTAGCTGCTGAAGGCACTGTCCGGCGCTGTAGAGAATGTAATAACTGTATGTATTTTTCTTCCGTTTTTGTTTGTTTGTTTCTGTTGTGTGTGTGTGTGTGTGTGTGTGTGTGTGTGTGTGTGTGTGTGTGTGTGTGTGTGTGTGTCTCTATATCTGTGTGTGTGTGTGTGTGTGTGTGTGTGTGTGTGTGTGTGTGTATTTGTGTGTGTGTGTGGGGGGGGGGGGGGGCTGTTGTGAACAGCTCCTTTCTTTTCTTTTTTTCTTTTTTCTTTTCTTTTTTACATTTTCAGCTTTCGTTTGTTTTTGTTTTTTTGTTTTCCTTTTGGTTAGCTGTTCATACAGTCGTACTACACTTCCAGAATTCTCCGAGGAAAAGGACCCAGCGAGTCACTGGTGGATTTTATGGTCATCTGCCTTTTTCGACTCGTCGGTGGAAACAAAAACTGTCAAATCGACCTCGTTATCTGGTGTTGTCAGTGTGATGCTCTTGGCTATGCGCCCGCAGGTGGTTTCTCCAGTTCCTCAACGCTTTAGGCATCCGGAAACGCTGGCCACTTACAATTTGTGATGGCTGCCACTTTGCCCGCCATCTCAGTAGATAGACTATCTGCTTTACAACTTCCCTTGTCTTGGACGACGGGTGACGAGCATTGTCACGTGTCACTCAATCTGGACTTGAGAGTTTAAAACATCGTTGCTTTCCTCTGCCGAAGAGAGAGAGAGAGAGAGAGAGAGAGAGAGAGAGAGAGAGAGAGAGGGGGGGGGGGAGTGAGGAGAGAGAGAGAGAAGAGAGAGAGAGAGATGGGGGGGTGAGTGAGGGGAGAGAGAGAGAGAGAGAGAGAGAGAGAGAGAGAGAGAGAGAGAGAGAGAGATGGAAGGATGGATAGATGGTTTATTGTATAATCAATGGATTGACCAGAACAATATCGTGGATGAACGATATGTAAACATGATTAAGTTCAAAATACATTCAGGCGTATTACGCATTTAGCAAAAGCAAAGTCACGAATCAAAAATACTGGATAAAACACACACACACACACACACACACACACACACACACACACACACACACACACACACACACACTAAATATAAAAAGGAGTTGTCAAACGTAAACAAGAGGGCATTCCTTGTCAGGCAGAAAATTTACCGCATTAAAAATAAAAATAAATGGCAAGCTTATATCCACGTAGCGCAGGCGTGGGTATATCAGCATGGAGAGAGAGAGAGAGAGAGGGGGAAAGTCGATCTCGGAAACTTTATTTTACATGGATCGTAGTTTAGGTTCATTCAAATACCTGTCTAACATCGAGAGAGAGAGAGAGAGAGAGAGAGAGAGAGAGAGAGAGAGAGGGCGTTGCAGCTGCAAGAATGACGTAATTCCTGGTGGAACTGGCAGCATAAACCCATCTCAGCTTACAATGAACCCCGCCCAAAAGCCCACTTCCCCGGGGAGGTATCAGACTGATACCCATCTGCCTAGCGGGCATCTCCTTGTCCCTGAAGGACTATCAGATACGCCACCGTGCGCCCTAAATGGCAGTCAGATCAACGGGCATATGACGACAGGCCAGTTACGTCATAAAGGCCACGTTGTTTGGCGTTGTTTGTTGTACTCTGGGACAGACCTATAAACACGAAAATATGTAGATAAGCCAAGATCAAAAGGCACATTTAATTCCCTGGGATCATGGGTGGAATTAAATGCGCATCCGGGACAGATAAACACGAAGATACAATTATGTTATTATGGTTATATAACCCAAGATCTAAAGAGAGTTTAATACAATGAGTTGAATTAAACTTCGATTTGGCGCAGAGAGATTTATCCCTCAAGGATGATTAGCCACGTTTCGCATAAATATTCTGTGTATTTTTAGACAAAAACAACACATTTAAATAAGAATCACGCAAATTTAGAAGACAGGGAAAATAAATCACCTACTGACGCTGAGAGAGAGAGAGAGAAAGAGAGAGAGAGAGAGAGAGAGAGAGAGAGAGAGAGAGAGAGAGAGAGAGAGTTTTAATTATAATAGGCACATGGTTTCACGATAAACTGTTATGCACAATTTTCAAGTGCAGTTTGAGCAGGTTACTATGTGTGTGTGTGTGTGTGTGTGTGTGTGTGTGGTGCGTGTGCGTGCGTGCGTGCGTGCGTGCGTGCGTGCGTGCGTGCGTGCGTGCGTGTGTGTGTGTGTGTGTGTGTGTGTGTGTGGTGTGTGTGAGTGTGTGAGTGAGTGTGTGTTGTGGTGTTTTGTTTGCGTGTGTGTGTGTGCGTGCGTGCGTGCGTGCGTGCGTGTGTGTGTGTGTATGTGGTGTGTGTGTGTGTCCTCGCGCGCGCACGCGTGTGTGTGTGCAGTGCGTACGAGTCTATGTGTGTCTGTGTGTGGGCGTGCGCCTATGTGTGATCAGTCATTTAACCAGGAACCAAAAGTCTACAAATCATTCCCGGCATTGTCGGCATGGAAAGGAACCGTTCGGCTGAGTCCTCGCCCATGTCATCTTAAGATCAAAGCCCCCATTGGATACGGCAAAGCGATTCCATCTTCGACAACAGCAGCCTTGGCACTTCTTCCCTCCCCTGACACGAACAGCCCCGTCTCTATGAAATTAAGCCTCCTTGCAAGACGTCTAAAACCCGGGTTAGCCGATTTGGCCTAACGTTGAGGCGTTAGGCTGGTACTGTAAGCAGAACGAGCTCGACTGTCAGCTTCGATTAGTCTCGTTTTCCTTCAAATGTTGAGGTTTATGGACACAGTCTTTGTGTGTGTGTGTGTGTGTGTGTGTGTTGTGTGTGTGTGTGTGTGTGTGCGTGCGTGCGTGCGTGCGTGCGTGCGTGCGTGCGTGCGTGCGTGCGTATGTGTGTGTGTGTGTGTGTGTGTGTGTGTGTGTGTGTGTGTGGTGTGTGTGTGTGTGTGTGTGACGTTTTCCTGTCTTCGCTATAACAAATATAACACAATTACGGAACATAATATTATGTCAATACACCTGTTCACTACACTTGTTTCCACAATGGATAACACACATATACAAATATACATGTACAGCTTATGCGCACATAATATACAAAAAGGTACAGGCATAATATAGACAGCCATACAGACATAGTCGTAGCTGTCTTTGTGACTTTGCCTGCCACGATTAATGAAACATTAAAACGGCTTTCACGGCCGCTGCCCGTCTTAATGCAGAATCAATCCTGGTGGTGACAGTGTAGCCGCGTAAGTAAACATGGTGCTTAACGTCCACAGAAACCGTACGGCTTATTAGGGACGGGTAAGTAGCCGCGTCAGGTGTCAGCCCTGATATAACCCAGTGTGGTGGTTGACTGGACCCAGAGCGTCAGCTAACTAACTAATCGCGTTAGGTACAGTCTCCCTCTTCCCCGATCTCCTGTGATCCCGATCCTCGCCAGTAATTCTTCGGAGACAACTCGCCGTTAAGCGAGTCTAACCTAACCAACCAGTGTAAACAAAAGGTAAACATGGTGCAGCTTAACGTCCAGAGAAACCATAAGGCTTATCTGGGACGGGGAGAGGGAGGGGGGAAGGGGATATGGAGGGGGAGGGTGGAAGAGAGAGATTATGCCTATCGCTACGCTGTCACCACCAGAATGTCTCCTGCATTAAGATGGGCAGCGACTGAAGAGCCATTTCAATGTTTCATTAACTGTGAGGGACAGAGTCACAAGACAGTGACCACAAACAAAAACCTTTCTGAAGAGAAAGGAGAGCCGAAGCGGATTCGAACCGAGGTCCCTCTGCTTTACCAGCCTTACCGCCAGGCCAAACCGGCTCACGACCAGTTTCAAACCCCGCTGGGAAAATCAAACCCT
>JABMCL010002489.1:95000-97500 GCA_018857735.1 Alviniconcha marisindica | reverse complement strand
AAAACAGCATACACACGCACATACACACACCTGCGCGTGCATACACACATCTGCGCGCGCGCATACACACAGCACACACACACACACATACACTTATAAGTAATGTTCCAATGTATTTTAAAAAAAATAAAAAAATCTACGTAGTCTTTGTTTCGGTAACCCTTTTACTGGCCGTTTCGCGGTCATTTTTTTTTCCTGGCTAGCCGTTCCCCCCAATCTCCAAGCACTGGTTTACGACGGAGTGTGCGTTCATCCTTCACTCATTTCCGCTATACCTACAATACCTGCAAGTGGACCGCCGTTTCCACATAATTATCTCATCCTCAAACGGTTCACTGCCGCTCGCCGCGCCCAGACTGCTCCCTTTACTGACCCTGCCCAGAGACGCTACGCTACTTGCTGTAGTATCTCTGCCCTGCTTAGTAGCAGCAGTAGTAGTAGTTTACTACAATGCCGAGAAGCAACCTGATCATGAGCCACCATCGAAACGTCAACGCCAAATTAACGTCAGATTGACTCGACTTGACTGATCGACGACGCCTCAATTAATTTGTCTCGTGTAGCTCAGTGGACGACTGGTGGTATTACAACCCGGTATTTTTACGCGGATCAACAATTACTATGGGCCTACTCTACCATGCAGTCAGGGAGGAAGGGGAAGACAGAGGTGTGAGTGTGTGTGTGTGTGTGGTGGGGGGGGGGGGGGGGGGGGTAGGCAGGGACGAGTTAAGGCGGAGTAGTGGATGAGAGAGACAGAGACAGACAGACAGAAAACGAACGAACGAACGAACGAAATGTTTTATTCAATTCGGCCACAAAGAGAGAGAGAGAGAGAGAGAGAGAGAGAGAGAGAGAGACACACACACACACACACACACACACACACACACACACTCAGACAGAGAGTAGGGGGTGGGTGGGTAGGGGGTGGGGTGGAGGGCTTAATACTGGTACCCGGTCATCGCCTTTCTGTCAAAAGCCCTCGTCAGCTCTCGTTAGCTTCCCGCCCCGAGCGGCCTCAGGCCGTGTACTCAGGAATAAGACAGTGATGAAAGTCGGAGTATTACACCTTCCTTCCGGCTCCTTTCTGTTCGTGGCATCCCGAGTACATCGCGTCAGTGTGGAAAGTAGCGGTCATAGCCGTCCTGTGGAAATCCTGAAGTCCTAGATGGTCTAAGTTAACGTCCGCTGCATTCAACTGGTGTTTATAATTGACGTCGTGCATTGTCTTCTTCCTTGTGAGCCGATTTGGCCTAGCGGTAAGGCGTTAGGCTGATAAGCAGAAGGACCTCGGTTCCAATCTGCTTCGGCTGTCCTTTCTCTTCAAAAGTTGTGGTCTGTGGATACTGTCTTGTGACTTTGTCCCTCACAGTTAATGAAACACTAAAATGGCTCTCATAACTGTCCACCTTAATGCAGAAGTCATTCTGGCGGTGACAGTGTAGCGATAGGTATATAATCTCTCTCTCTCCCCACCTCCATACCCCCCCCCCCCCCCCCCCCCCCTTCTCCCCGTCCCTAATAAGCCTCATGGTTTCTGTGGACGTTAAGCACCATGTTTACTTACTTACGTCTGCTTCCCTTGACTAGGACTGTGAGTCGCAACTGACCAATCAGCCGACAAAACGGAAGTTCATTAGCGGTCGAAAGACGTCACAGGAGTTCAGTTCAGTTCACTTCAGGACAAGATGGTGTTTAAGCGCTCGGAAAAACGCGTATGCGCTCCACCCCGTCTCTCGGAAGTTTCCCCAACGTTGCCTTGGAAACGGTTCCAATGTTCGTCTGATTGACGATGGCCCTCTCTCGTCTAGCGCTTCTTCTTTCCGCGCCTCTCTCCTCCAGGCGATCGATGGTGTCATGTCAGCTCATCATGGGCAGGTCACCATGCACACGCCGAGCATCGTTTCCGGCACCTTCCTCCAAAGGAAGGATGTCGTAAACCAGTGCTTGGAGTTGGTCACCATGCTCTCCTCACGTGTTCACACGAACAGAACACAACAACAAAGACCTGAGTTACCTACGGTAACTCTCACCTGGCATGCGAGTAAATACAACGTACTTCAACTCCACCAGAGAAAGCATCCAGTCACTGAGTCTGTGTGTTAGTAGTGTTTAGGTATTTAAGTATCTAGCGAGTGATCCCGGCATAACAGACCTTACATCAGGAACAAGAATGATCTGTGGCTCTTAGAACTGATGGACAAAGTGATAATTATTGTTGGCTTGGACTACAGAACTATTGAAATCATGTCAGTAAGTTTCTAGTTTAAAATCGTGAAGTGGTGTGCGAAGTGCTTGAGGTCAGCTTGTTACGGATATGTCGAGAATATTTCACGTCGACACTACGTGCCGAATAATTGTGATGTATATTCATACACTTGAATACGCAGCAACGCCAACAACAGCAACGACAAAAAACGAAACACATAAACACGCCGCACGCACGCACGCACACACACAAACACTCCCAAACAATACGCTTCAAACACACACACACACA
>JABMCL010002489.1:87500-90000 GCA_018857735.1 Alviniconcha marisindica | reverse complement strand
TATCCTGTTTTATGCAATTTATTAGGCTACCTTACCTGTGTGTGTATGTGTGTGTGTGTGTGTGTGTGTGTGTGTGTGTGTGTGAGAGAGAGAGAGAGAGAGAGAGAGAGAGAGAGAGAGAGAGAGAGAGAGAGAGAGAGAGGATACGGATACGGATACGGGTACGGATGATTTATTCAGTTAGGCCATTGCCCCTCATGAAGTACATATGTGCCTATGAGCAAGAAAACCAACAAACTAACGACGATGTGCTTGACTCCGTACTGACAATGACAGTGTGATTGAATTATGAACTTAAAATGCTACGCAGCTTAAAGGCTTTGACACTGACAAATTTCTCACAATATTTTTCATTGGTGGATGCCAGCAGCAGGCTTAATAAAAAAAGACTTGGAAATTTGTAGAATTTCGACGGGATAAATTGCACTCTTAAAGCACTTAGCACAGGGCAACATAGAACAAAATGTAATTCAGTTTCTTGTGCTACTCTACATAATGGACAAATCAGGTCATTATTAGTGTGTCTTTTGTATCGGTAATAATGTACAAAAATGTCTGAAATACCCAATCGAAATCTTGTCATTATGAATTTCAAGTGCCTATCAATATTCATCTTCAGATATGTTTTCGTATCATGAATGGTGCAAAATGTCCTATAAACTTTAAATCTATCGCTAGTCTCAGCATGGGAATGCCATTCTTGCCATCGACAAACAACTAATCTTTCACGAAAAACATGTAAAAACTGGTTCATTTCTTCCACACCTTGATTCAACCATACAAAACCAAACCCATACTCATACAACTTACAACGAACATTTGAGGCCCAATTTCTTTTACCTCATTCATCTAATACATGTAACATCCTATAAGCTTTGCTTGGTAATTTGAACGCCTCCATTCTCGTTAATTTTAACCAGTAAAGTATGTATCTTACTGCAGAGTTCACAAATAATGGATATCTATTTGTTTCACCATAGACAAGGTCATTTGGCGTTCGCATCTCAACTCCTAAAAACCTTTTCAGCGCAAATAAGTGTACCTTTTCGCAATGAACCGCTGCTGTTTCAAGATCCCATAGCTCAGCACCATAGAGAGCGATGGGTTGCACTTGAGAATCAAATAATTTCAGAAACAATTCAAAACTATTATTATTCAACATTCGCAACTTCTGCATAATACATAATACTGCATTCTTAGCTTTACTTGTAAGATCATAACATGACGCAGTAAAACTCAGTTTCGTGGAGAAGAGAACACCTAATTATTTATACACATTCACAACTGGCAATACAACACTATCATACGTCCATCTTTCCCTTGCACCCAGGTAACCACCCTTTCTGAAAACAACTATGTTACTTTTACTCATATTTACTTTTAACTGAAGGGAGGAGGATGCTCTTTGCAAACTGTTCAACTGTGTCTGTAAACCAATAACCGTTTCTGACAACAGAACAATATCATCAGCCAATAGCAAAATAAACAATACAAAATAATCATTGATAAACGATGCACCGTGTCTCCCATTCTGAATAACTTCTAAAGCCAGCTCGTTTATAAAGAGAGAAAATAAAACTGGGCTGCAAACATCCCCCTGTTTCACCCCAAACGTACAATTAATGTAATCAGTCATCTTAGATCCACATCTAACTCTAACTTTAACACTGTTGTACATGCTTTTAATGCAACGATACAATTTTCAATTGATTCCATTTATCAAGAGAATAGGCCAAAGCAGTTTTCTGTTTATAGAATCGAAAGCTTTCTCAAAGTCTATAAAAGCAACATACAATTTGCGGTTCAAGGAAAACTGTTTCTGTACAAAGGCTAATAATGTAAACATATGAACAATCGTTGAATAGTTTTTCTTCAACCCAGCCTGATGCTCACCAGTGATATTGTTTACTTCAACCCACTCTTGCAGTCTAAGGTTAATAATTGTACTGTAAAGTTTGCAGCTTGCATCGCCTAACGAGATACCTCTGTAATTATTCGAATTATTAACATCGCCTTTCTTAAAAAGAGGGAATACAATAGATTCAGTCCATTTTGCTGGAAAAATTCCTTTCTCAAACAAAACATTAAACAATCTCACGAAAAAGTCAATTACATAAGTTCCCGAGTTTTTCAACATTTCTCCTATTATTCCGTCTGGTCCAGCTGCTTTTTTATTCTTCAACCTTCTGAATGCAAGCAAGACTTCTTCCTTCGAAATTGGGCGATTGAGAGAACTTTCATTGTCTTGAACAGCATTTTCATCGTCAAAGTCAAAATCTACTTCTTTTTCGAGTAACGCTCTAAAATGCTGAAACCAACTATCCAAAGAAATATTATTATAGACGGACTTTCTTTTGGGTGATATCTTATGTACAGAATCCCAAAAGTCTCTGATTTTTCACAGATGAAATCAATTTGTCCAAAAGAACATCATAAAAATCTTTTTTCTTTTTCTGCAACAAATTTTTGTATTCCCTTCTTGCGAGACAAAAAGCACTGC
>JABMCL010002489.1:55000-70000 GCA_018857735.1 Alviniconcha marisindica | reverse complement strand
CTCATGACACGTGTTTCATACCCCTCATTGCTGATGTCGACAAATACTCATGACACGTGTTTCATACCCCTCATTGCTGATGTCGGCAAATACTCATGACACGTGTTTCATACCCCTCATTGCTGATGTCGACAAATACTCATGACACGTGTTTCATACCCTTCATTGCTGATGTCGGCAAAACAATCGATCGTGTACTGATGACTCACCTTTTACAGACTGGAATCAAACTCACCTTTGTTGCAAACTGTGGCTTCGTTTGCCAGATATGAACTTGTTTGATTGATTTTAATGATACTTGTGTCTCAAAATTGCGTTTAAACTGTCCAAGGAATTCCCGACAGCCTCCTTGAATTGTACGCAGATTCCGGAAACCATTTCGCGTTTAAAATGTCCGAAATATTTCCGACCGCCTCCATGGATATTACCGGAATCCGTTGTTCAGGCCGCTTCCAGCAGAGGAAGAAGAAGAGCGTGAAAAGATGGATGAATCGGGACTGTAATGAAACGGCTGTGTAACACGGAGAAAACATGTAGGGCGGAAAACACGTCACTAGGACCAACAACAATTATGCTTTGATAGATTTAAGACTTCCGCCAGTTTGACATTGACAACAGCACTGACACGGCTTTGAGAGACTTGGAGACTTCCCTTCGGTTTAACATTGACCAGTTGCTGGCAGTATGTTACATGCAGCATTGACACATGGGGCTGACTGGGGATCAGCCGTTTTGCACGTGCGCACTTGGATACACTGAGCCATCGGGAATTCAAGAGCGCATGGATGCTGTGGGGACTACAGGACTTTGCGAGTTGATTTTGAATCCTTCATGTGGTGGTCTGCCGTGCAGTTTGCACATATTACAACTGTGCAACTGTGCTTGGCAGACAGATTTTGAGAGGTTGGTGGTGGCGGTGGGTGGGGGGTGGGGGTGCCTGTGTGTGTGTGTGTGTGTGTGTGTGAGTGTGGGGGGTGGGTGGGAGCATGGGCTCCAGAGAGAGAGAGAGAGAATTGTTTTTGATGTAACTGCGGTTTTAGTGCCAACCGTGCTATGTATTGTAAAGTTGTGGTTTATGATTGACAGCTATGTGGCGGTCTCTGCAACACACACACACACACACACACACACACACTGACAGTTTCCACTACGGCCACGTGAATCACGGTGCTGAGCTTATCGTGTCACCCCGTTGACCCCCCCCCCCCCACCCTTCTTTTCCCCTCTCCCCCCCCCCCCCCCCCCCCCCCCCCCCCCCTCCCCACAGCAAATCCCATCCTGATCCCAGGCACAATAGGCGTGTCCCTGTCATCAGTCTGTTCTGTGTGATGAAACACGTTCTGGGGTGACAAGCGCATGATTAGAATCGGAGTGTCAAGTGATCACCTTTTTGTTCACTGACATCACTGTAATTATTTTTGGCCTGGCTATTACGGAGAGCGGAAGATCTGTCTGTGCTTGGAGCTCTGACGAGAGTGACATATTCTTCATGCGCAGACAATTAGGACATGGGGTAAGAATGGAAGAGGAGTGGTGGTGGTGGTGGTGGTGGTGGTGGTGGTGTGTGGGGTGTGTGTGTGTGTGTGTGTGATGTGTGTGGTGTGAGGAGAGTAGAGAGAGATGAGGGAGGAGAGAGAGAGAGAGAGAGACAGAGAGACAGGGCAGAGAGAGACAGACAGACAGACAGACAGACAGACAGAACAGAGCAGAGAGAGACAGAGAGACAGAGAGACAGAGAGAGAGAGAGAGACAGAGACAGAGACAGAGACAGAGACAGCACGAGAGATGAGTGTTGTGGTGGTTTAGGAGGTGGGGGTGGTGTGTGGGTGTCTGATAGCTCTGACGGCATAGGAAATCATTGCTTAATTGCCAGATATGATGCATTACTGGATCTCTCTGTCTCTGTCTCTGTCTGTGTCTGTCTGTCTTGTCTGTTGTCTGTCTCGTCTGTGTCTGTCTGTCTCGTCTTGTCTCTCTGTCTGTCTGTCTGTCTGTCTTTGTCTGTCTGTCTGTCTGTCTGTCTCTCTCTCTTCTCTCTCGTCTCCTCGTCTCTCTCTGTCGCAGTCGTCTGTCTTTCGTTCACTCGACGGTCTCTACTCCTCTATCTCCTCACCACATCTCATCTACCTCGACTCTGCACTGTGTGTGTGTGTGTGGGGTGGGGTGTGGTGGGTGATGTAGGTAGTGGGGGTGGGGGAGTCAACTACCCACCACCACACACCACCACCCACAACACACACACACACACCAACACACACACACACACAAAACGCAACACAACACACACCACACACACACACACACACACACACACACACACACACACACCTCACTTACTCACTCACTCACTCACTCACTTAGAGACAAAGAAAAAGTAACTGTAGGAAGGAGGCGCTTACAAATATATAACATCTCTGTTCAACGCACGTTTTGAAACTCGTCACAATAAACAATCCCCCTCCTCGGCCCTTAGTTCCGTTCATTCACCAGTGATGCTTTCTGCTCCAAATGGCAGACAATGGGCCTATTGAGTAGTACTACTACTACGACACTGTAAACTGGTGCATGGCTCAGTGTACACAGAACTTGCGCCGAGACGGCAGCAGTTTCACGCGGCACCAGCCATGCAACAACCAAAGAGCGATATCAGTACATCGCTTTGGTGGATGTTAAGAATACGTGCTATAATTGGATACAGTCACTTATTTAGAATCACGTGCGACATGAGCCCAGTGAGTCTGCTCGAGAGCAGAGAATTATTATTATTATTATTATTGATCGCTTTTATATAGCGCTATGTATAGAATAAAACGGTATATAAAAGCGATCAATAATAATAATAATAATAATACTAAGAAGAAGAAGAAGAAGAAGAAGAAAACCAGGAGTGTAAACCAGTACCCCGGCAGCACTCCACACATGCACAAAACAGAACGAGATCCTTCCAGGTGGGAAGTGGGAACCTTTTTTCTTCTTCTTTTTTCTTTCTTTCCTCAGCATGCAACGTCTCGCTGGGTTTAACCCAATCACCGGTCAGAGCGAGCAGCCGGCTGCACCGCTGCACAAGCAAAGAGCGGACAAAAAACAGAGGAAGCTCTATAAAAAAAAAATTAAAAAATTATGACTACATGCTAGCCTGTGTGTAGATTTCACGATTCACAGCGTCAGACAGATCGCTGTGACGTGTTCCTTGGGTTATCGGGCACGTGCATCGCTCGTGCTTTGTGGCACAAGTGTGCGATGTTTGAATAATGTATAGATCTTGTCCGGTCCGGCGGGGTTATAGAATTATTATGGGCCTGTTGTCGTTGAGTTAGGGAGTTGACACTGCCGATGGGTGTCGTGAGTGTTAGGTCGTTTACCTACTTTTCTGCATCGGTGTCGAGAGTGTAAGTGTGCTAGGTTCGCCCAGCTTTCTGCATCGGTGTCGAGAGTGCGAGTGTGCTAGGTTTACCTAGCTTTTTGCATCGGTGTCGAGAGTGCTTGGTTTACCTATAGCTTCCTACATCGGTGTCGAGGGTGCTAGGTTTACAAGGTGAGCCGGTGTGGCCTAGCGGTAAGGCGTTAGGCTGGTAAGCGGAAGGACCTCGGTTCGATACCGCTTCGGCTCTCCTTTCTCTTCAAAAAGGTTGTGGTTTGTGGACACTGTCTTGTGACTTTGTCCCTCACAATTAATGAAACATTAAAATGGCTCTCATCGCTGCCCATCTTAATGCAGGTCATTCTGGTGGTGACAGTGTAGCGATAGGTATATACTCTCCCTCTTCCCCCACCTCCATACCCCCTTCCCCCCATTCTCCCCGTCCCTAGTAAGCCTTATGGTTTCTGTGGACGTTAAGCACCATGTTTACTTACTTACTTACTAGGTTTACCTAGCTTTCTGCATCGGTGTCGAGAGTGCGACTGAGTGTGCTAGGTTCGCCTAGTTTTCTGCATCGATGTCGAGAGTGTGAATGTGCTAGGTTCGCCTAGTTTTCTGCATCGATGTCGAGAGTGTGAATGTGCTAGGTTCGCCTAGTTTTCTGCATCGATGTCGAGAGTGTGAATGTGCTAGGTTCGCCTAGTTTTCTGCATCGATGTCGAGAGTGTGAATGTGCTAGGTTCGCCTAGTTTTCTGCATCGATGTCGAGAGTGTGAATGTGCTAGGTTCGCCTAGTTTTCTGCATCGATGTCGAGAGTGTGAATGTGCTAGGTTCGCCTAGTTTTCTGCATCGATGTCGAGAGTGTGGATGTGCTAGGTTCGCCTAGTTTTCTGCATCGGTGTCCAGAGTGTCGAGTGTACTAGGTTTACTGACCTTGCTTTCTGCGTTGGTGTCGAATCTACAAGGTGGACCTAGCCTTCTGCATCGTTGTCCAGAGTGCGAGGTTTACCTAGCTTTTTCTGCATCCGAGTCCCGCTGAAAACGTTTGAGTGTGCAGTCACCCTATATCACGGACCATGGCTACATATACCGGGATGTGAGCCGCTTTGGCCCAGCGGTAAGGCGTTAGGCTGGTAAGCGGAAGGACCTCGGTTCGATACCGCTTCGGCTCTCCTTTCTCTTCGAAAAGGTTGTGGTTTGTGGACACTGTCTTGTGACTTTGTCCATCACTTCCTACTGAAACATTAAAGTGGCTCTCATCGCTGCCTATCTTAATGCAGGAGTTGTTCTGGTGGTGATAGTGTACCGATAGGTATATAATCTCCTATTCCCCCCCCCCCCCACCTCCATACCCCCTTCCCCCCCTTCTCCCCGTCCCTAATAAGGCTTATGGTTTCTGTGGACGTTAAACACCATGTTTACTTACTATATACCGGGTATGGCCAACTCACAAAGACCGTGGTGCGGGGGGAGAGAGAAAAAGAAGAAGAAGAAGAAGAAGAGAGAGAGAGAGAGAGAGAGAGAGAGGGTTACCCGTGCATAGCGCGGATCTGGCAGTCCAGTCTATGTAGGTCTCTGCCCTTTACTGAGCGTCTGTCATGATGAAAAACAGCGCCTTGCACGGGGGTCAGTTCGATAGATGCAGGGGTCAGTGGATGCCCTAGTGGCGAGCTGAAGGCAGTCACGAACAGCAAAAGGCAATATCCCTGATTAGCCCGGTCCATTTTCGGCGTAGACGCCGGGACTGAATCAGCATAATTTGTAAACTGACCACCACAGAAATGGGAAACAACAATGACTGCTAGCGTTCCAAAACAAGATCCAAACACATAAAAGATTCGAAAGAACGCTAGGTAATAGGAAAAAAACACAACACGCGAATTTTCGAGATAATCCCCTTTATCAAGCTACAAAACGGCACTTAAACAACAGTTAAACTGTAAAAAAAAGAAAAAAAGGATGACAAATGGAGGGCTAAGCCACTTTTTTTTCTTTTTTGGCTGAGCTATGTTGTTTTCGTGTCCCTGATTTTTTCCATCGAAATATCTGATATAACAGTTCGTGGACACGAAAACAACATAGCCGTAGCATAGCTCGCCATGTTATGTTTCATCGTTTTTCACCGTTTAACTGTTGTTTAGGTGTTGTTTTGTAGTTTGATAAAGTGGATTACCCCGAAAATTCGCATGTTGTGTTTTATCCTAATAAACAGCGTTCTTTTCAATCTTTTATGTGTTTTGACCACCACAGAGATTGTAACTGGCTGATTTTTTGGCTAGGTTTGATTCACATTCATTCCGAAAGCATATATCTCTATATATGTGTAAGTGCAGTGAATAACGTTGTGCAGTGATGTATAGGCCACGCGATGTTTTGAGAGTCTGTTGTTAGATAGTTTGATGGGAAAAGATGCAGAAGGGGCTAGTTCAGGTTATTATTATTATTGCTCAGCAAAAGTAACGTATTTTTTTGCCGAAAGTTGGCTGCATCAGGCTGTTGCTCAGTGCACACCGAGACATAGTTGATTTTTACTTGTTGTTTGCTTGGTTTGTTTGCTTGTTTGTTATTCAGTTTCTTTCAGTCGGCTACTTTCATAATTCTTTGCTGGCATCACGGCTGACATGAAAAATGTGTAATATCAACTAAAATTTTCTAAGCCCTCGTAATAATACACTGAATCACAGCGTTATACGCTGGTTCAACAATTCAACAAGCAGCGACGAAGCGGCCTCATTCGTCATACCATAATAACACGTACGCCCACAGGCCTCTGCACGCGCTGCCTCTAGCTTGCATGCATTAGTGCACGTGCGGACAGGAAAGATAACTCAGGCGACGTTTTCAGGGCCCATGCATCAGGATAATGAGCGGTGTCAGCGCTAATCAAACTGGCTCCAGTGGACAGGATGGAAGGTGACGCGGCCACTCAGCATGGACATCCATTACCCGCCGCAATTCCTTTGACCTTTGTCTTGGCTGTCAATCGGTCAACTCCGCAAAGAACTAGAAGTGTGTTGGCGGGTTTTGTATTGGGATGGGTGGGTAGCGGTGGGGTTGAGAGTGGGGGATTGAGCCGTTTGTCTAGTTTTATGAAGAGTACTAATGAAATTAAAACCGGGTTTATGGTGCCGGATTTTTAATTTTTTTATTATGCTGGTTCGTTCGTTCGTTCGTTCGACAAGAAGTTGTCTCCGGAGATACACTTGCGGGGTCCTAGATCCCAGTGGGTGCGGTGAGGGGTAAAAACTATAGACATACCTAATTTTACTGCACTGACATTGAAATGATTGTGGAAATAGATGCGCGCGCCCACACGCACGCACGCGCGCACGCACGCACGCACGCACGCACGCACACACACACACACACACACACACACACACACACAACACACTAACACACACAATATCTCTCTCTCTTTCACACACACACACACACACACACACACACACACACACACACACACACAACACAACACAACACACACACACACACAAACACACACACACACACACACACACACACACACACACACACACACACACACACACACACACACACACACACACACACACACACCTACTCTCTCTCTCTTCACACACACACACACACACACACACACACACACACACACACACACACACACACACACACACACACACACACACAACATACACCACTCTCTCTCTCTCTCTTTCACACACACACACACCACACACACACACACACACACACACACACACACCACACACACACACACACACACACACACACACACACACAATCCGAATTGCCTAGCTCTTAGTCTGAAAAGAATAACGGTACACCCTCGTGTGCCAGACGTATCACCTGACAGTCTGGTAATACGAAAGAAAGGAAAATTAAAACCCTGTTGTTGATTGCCTCCTCCGTCACGTAATGAGCAGACTCTCGCGTTCCACCCAATTCAATAGAGTGTTCGAAAAGCTCGTCTTCTTTAATCAATTTGTTGGCTAGGTGCATTTAGTTCTTCTCTGCACCGCCTGGCATCTGTCAGTCCGAGTCGGTTTGCTTAGAAGAGCCATTACTGTTGTGTACGGACGAATTGATCATCAGACATTGAATTGCTGTGGTGTGTGTGTGCGTGTGTGTGTGTGTGTGTGTGTGTGGTGTGTGTGTGTGTGTGTGGTGTGTGTGTTGTGTGTGTGTGTGTGTGTGTGTTGCGCGTGTTGCACACCAACACACACACACACACACGCGCGCGGCGCAACCCCACACACACACACACACACACACACACACACACACACACACACACACACATATATATATATATATATATAATTATATATATATATATATATACCTGTATATATTCAATGAATGACTAAAAATGACTATATGACGCATAAAAATGTCCACGCTGACAAAAACCTGCGTGTTCACAGCGCCAGATGCACACTTCTTTATAGTTATGTAGGCTCTCACAAGGTAAGGCTACCAAAGACAGATTCATACTAATCATACTTCTTTTTGTTGTTGTTGTTGTCGTCGTCCTCCTCCTCCTCCTCCTCCTCCTCCTGACCCACTTGGTGGACGCCTGCATCCGCTGACTCGGTCGATCAGATCGTGGTGCCAGTAATTTATAAATAAATCATTAACCCCCCCCCCCCCCCCCTCCGCCCGCCCCCTCCCATCCCCCCCCCCCCCCCCCCCCCTCCATCCCACCAACCACCGAAACGGAAAGCACGCAAACTGACCAAAGCGCACGACTCATTGACTAATTGACCGTGCGGCAGCGGGACGCGGCGGAAGTCCGAATCAAACGCATTCGTTGCGCGTGCGTGTCACCCACTTCCGCCGGTGCAAACTTCTCGTACCCCAAGGGGACGTAACCGCATGCCGCATCGCCACTGATGCCGAGAGTCGGGCCAGTGTTGATTACCATCAAGTGGCCCGGTAATCAGTCCCACAGTGACCTAGCCACGGGCCCCGGTATTGATAGAGCAAACAGGTGCTGAGCTGGTTTACCGTGTGCATGTGTGCGGTGCGGTCTTTCTCCTTCCTTCGCACGCTGACTGACTGAGAAAGCCGCTTCTGTTCTGTTTTGCGGCTCTGGACTGATCTACAAATATACTGACGCGGCTGTTCTCAGCTGCGCATCCCAAGCGCAAGGATTGTGCGTATTAATTATTGACTACAACTATTTGCAGGGTCGTTACGGCGTTGTGCGTGGTGCGACGAGCTGTTTTTGCAGTTAGTTTCTGAACCGCGATGGTTGTAATTATCAGGGCGAATGATAACACGAATGATCAGCTCACAACGAAGTAAAAGTCGGCGGCTTGACAGTTAAGACCCTTCCCCCCTCTCACTCTTCTCCAAGCACACACGCACGTGTATATATAGAAGTACCCACTCCCCCCCCCCCCCCCCACTTCACCACCCCCAAGCCCACAGAGAGAGAGAGAGAGAGAGAGAGAGAGAGGGGGGGGGGGGGGGGTGTCACACACACGTTTATACACACACAACAGGCGAACACACGCATACACACACACACACACACACACACCCACACACACACACACACACACACCACACACACACGCACACACACGTACGCACCCAGCACGACACACACACACACACACACACACACACACACACACACACCACACACACCACACACACACACACACACACACCACACACACACACACACACACCACGCGCGCGCGCGCACGCACGCGCACGCACGCACGCAGCACACGCACGCACGTTCCTACACACACACACACACACACACACACACACACACACACACACAACACACACACTCACTATCGCTTTTTGTATACATATATATACACACAAACGCAGTCCAAGACCCGGAGCAGCGCTTCCGACCTCTGTGTTAAACGACTGCGCCTGCTAATAAATATCCGGCCACGGTGGTGGTAGTATGCACGAGTACGTGCCTGACCCCTTGGCGTCACGGAATTCGGTTGTAACGTGCAGGGACAGATTGCCGGGCGCATGCAGCGCCACTGACTGAGCGGGGGGTGGGCGAGGGCTGGGAGCTGCCGGTGATGGATGGGCCGATGAAGTGTCCTGCCTCCCTCTCTCATGCTGGTCACTCCGGGAGGCTGGACGCTTCTGACAAATGTATGGAGCTGGGGCTTCGTCGTTTGCCCAAGGGTGAATCTCTTTGGATGTAGATGTGAGAGGGATCGATGGATAAAAAGGTGTATGTGAATAACCACTGGTGCCGTTTTTCATGTGCACACACACGCGCGTGCACGTGCACACACACACAGATACTTACACACACACACACACACACACACACCACACACACACACACTCAAGCCGCATAGACAAACACACGCGCAAGCACGCACGCACACATTCGCTCTTTGTCTTTGGGCTTAGTGTCTTTAGACTCAGTTTTGTGTTTTTGCTGAGTTCTGTCTTTGAACTGTTGGTTCTGTCTTTGGACTGTTGGTTCTGTGTCTTTTGCACTCTGTTGGTTCTGTGTCTTTGGATTGTTGGGTCTGTCTTTGGACTGTTGGTTCTGTGTCTTTTGCACTCTTTTGGTTCTGTGTCTTTGGATTGTTGGGTCTGTCTTTGGACTGTTGGTTTTATGTATCTGAACTGGTCGGTTCTGTGTTATTGGACTGTTGGTTCTGTTTCTTTGGACATTGTTGGTTCTTTCTCCTTGGACTGTTGGTTCTGTGTCTTTGGACTTTGTAAGTTCTTTGTCTTGGGATTGTTGGTACTGTGTATTTGCACTGTTGGTTTTGTGTATCTGAACTGTCGGTTCTGTGTCTTGGGATTGTTGGTACTGTGTATGTGCACTGTTGGTTTTGTGTATCTGAACTGTCGGTTCTGTGTCTTGGGATTGTTGGTACTGTGTATTTGCACTGTTGGTTTTGGGTATCTGAACTGTCGGTTCTGTGTCTTGGGATTGTTGGTACTGTGTATTTGCACTGTTGGGTTTTGGGTATCTGAACTGTCGGTTCTGTGTCTTGGGATTGTTGGTACTGTGTATTTGCACTGTTGGTTTTGGGTATCTGAACTGTCGGTTCTGTGTCTTGGGACTCTGTAGGCTCTGTGTCTATGGACCGTTGGTTCTGTCCTTGGACTGTTGGTTCTGTGTCTTCAGACTGTTGGTTCTGTGTCTTTGGACTCTCAGTTCTATATCTTTGGACTTGGCGCTTTTGAGCTTTGTCTTTGTCTTTTTGTCTGTGGCCTCGCGGCATTTGTTGTTCTTGTTGTTGCTTTTTTTTTGGGGGGGGGGGGGGGGGGAGGGGGGGGGGATCTGTGCTTTTTAGACACATCGCGTACAGGCCGTTACGGGAAGGACTGCTAGGCTCTCGGAGGCTCATTGGAAACAATACAATAAATCTTTGCAGCCAGTGGCGGCCACACTGGCCCCATCAGCCCTGACTCGTACTACTTACTGTCTTCGAATGTCCAAATATGCCCCCAGCACACGGTTTCACGGCGGAGGGGCGGAATTTTCGCCTACGCAACAAGAGATTCTTGACCGATGTTGGACGCGAGAGTAACGGGTCTCCAGCCGGTGATGGATAACAGCGGACCTCCCTCGTGCATCACGAGAATGACGGGTGGTGATTTAATGAAGCCTCCTCCCCACCCCTCCCGCCCCCAGCCTGCACCCAGGTACCTCTGCTCTGCGTGCTCGGGTGTCAAATTCCGCCGTGGGGGGCGGGGGAAAGGGGGCAAGGGGGGGGGGGGGGGGGGGGAGTGGGTGGAGGGGTGCCAGATTAACGTCGTCGACATG
The DNA here is from genome assembly GCA_018857735.1 of Alviniconcha marisindica. Lineage (NCBI taxonomy): Eukaryota > Metazoa > Mollusca > Gastropoda > Provannidae > Alviniconcha > Alviniconcha marisindica. The sequence goes on along the minus strand of JABMCL010002489.1, from coordinate 58,855 downwards.
GTTCAAGGCCCGAGTAGAGGTCTGACGTGTCGAACAGAATCTTTGGTAACGGTTATTGGCAAAGTTCAGTTCAGTTCAGTCCAGTCCAAGATGGTATCTGTGCGCTCGGGAAAACCCATATGCGCTCCATCCCGCGTGTTTGTGTGTGTGTGTGTGTGTGTGTGTGTGTGTGTGTGTGTGGTGGTGTGTGTGTGTCTCTCTCTCTCTCTCTCTCTCTCTCTCTCTCTCTCTCTCTCTCTCTCTCTCTCTCTCTCTCTCGCTCTCGCTCTCAGACGTTTTCCGCAACATTGCCTTTGAAAGTGAAACAGTTGCAATTTTCGTCTGAGTGACGATAATAGCCCTCTCTCGTCCCTTTCAAGGAAGAAGATCATCGAGCGCTTCTTCTGTCCACGCCTCTCAGTCTCTTCCAGGTGTGATGTCCTTGGCTTTGTGCCTACACGTAGTGTCAAGCTTATACAGAGGAATGAGCATCGGCTTTAGAAAACAAAGTCATCCCACTACTATATATATCAGAGAGAGAGAGAGAGAGAGAGAGAGAGAGAGAGAGAGAGACAGACAGACAGACAGACAGACAGACAGACAGACAGACAGACAGACAGACAAACAGAGACAGAAGAGAGACAGAAGAGAAGACGAGAGAGCGGGTATCGTGAAAATAAAGGGCTTGAAGAACGAAACCCAGACTGAAACAGAACAGCTGACCTGATCGATCGTCTCGACGTGAACAATCAAGGTCCTTGAAGAACGTCAACTCCGCTTGAAACACATACACCGCTGACCTGACTCGATCCGTCTCGACGATGCAACACATACACCGCTGACCTGACTCGATCCGTCTTGACGATGCAACACATACACCGCTGACCTTACTCGATCCGTCTCAACGATGCAACACATACACCGCTGACCTGACTCGATCCGTCTCGGCGATGCATCAGTCCTGAGTTGAAAGCGGCTTACATCACGGCGGGCAACCGACCGGTATGATGTCGTTAACACCCTCTTTCCTCCTGACGGCTCCCTCAGTGTTGTTGGCTCTCCCAAACTTCATTCACACTTTTCCTCTCTCCCTCAGACCCATCTCGACCATCATCACCGTTTAGGCTACGCCGATCGGCCGCCGCCGCCACGGGCAGGACAGTGCCGGTGTACTATCCGCGCTTTTCTCTGCCTGCCTGTCTGTCTGTCTCAGTTTTTCTTGAATCTCTGGGTATCTGGGTCTCTTGAGTCTCTCACTCGCTCTGAGTCTCTCTGTCTGTCTCAATCTCTCCTGAGTCTCTGGGTCTCTGAGTCTCTCACTCTCTCTGAGTCTCTCTGTCTGTTTGTCTCAGTGTCTGTCTGACTCAGTCTCTCTTGAGTCTCTGGGTCTCTGAGTCTCTTGAGTCTCCGAGTCGCCCACTCTCTCTGAGTCTCTCTGTCTATCTGTCTATCTCAGTTTCTCTTGAGTCTCTGGGTCTCTGAGTCTCTGAGTCTCTCACTCTCTCTGAGTCTGTCTGACTGTCTGTCTGTCTGTCTCTCTGAGTCTGTCTGTCTGTCTCAGTCTCTCTTGAGTATGGTTCTCTGAGTCTCTTTGTCTATCTGTCTGTCTCAGTTTCTCTTGAGTCTCTGGGTCTCTGAGTCTCTGAGTCTCTCACTCTCTCTGAGTCTGTCTGACTGTCTGTCTGTCTGTCTCTCTGAGTCTGTCTGTCTGTCTCAGTCTCTCTTGAGTCTGGTTCTCTGAGTCTCTTGAATCACTGGGTTTATCACTCTCTCTGAGTCTGTCTGTCTGTCTGTCTGTCTCAGTCTCTCTTGAGTCTCTGGGTCTCTGAGTCACTTGAGTCTCTGAGTCTCTCTGAGTCTCTCTGTCTGTTGGTCTCAGTCTCTCTTGAGTCTCTGAGTCTCTGGGTCTCTCACTCTCTCTGAGTCTCTCTGTCTGTCTGTCTTTGTATGTCTGTCTCGTTCTCATTGTTACTCTCTTTCTGTCTCAGTATGTACCTCTGTCTCTGTCTGTCTGTCTGTCTGTCTCTGTCTCTCTGTCTCTGTCTCTGTCTCTCTCTGTCTCTGTCTGTCTGTCTGTCTGTCTGTCTGTCTGTCTGTCTGTCTGTCTGTCTCTCTCTCTCTCTCTCTCTCTCTCTCTCTCTCTCTCTCTCTCTCTCTCTCTCTCTCTCTCTCTCTCTCTCTCTCTCTCTCTCTCGCTCGCTCGCTCGCTCGTTCTGTCTGTCTTTCTTGCTCGTGTGTTGTTATCGTTACTTTCTTTTCTTTTTTTCTTTTTCTTTTTTCGCGTTTGACGTGTCTATTGTCTGTGAGTTTGTTCTGCTGCGTTCCCGCCCCCATCCCTTTTTCCCCATTGTCTTTTCTTTCTCATTTCTTTTAAACCAGTACAGCATGCATGTGTTGCAGCTTTAGCGAGGCGAGTTGTTAAGACTCCAGACTGATACTTTTATCCTGTGGCGTTTTGGCTATACCTCTATACTTTGCGTAAATGTGTGTGTGTGTGTGTGTGTGTGTGTGTGTGTGTGTGTGTGTGTGTGTGTGTGTGTGTGTGTGTGTGTGTGTGTGTGTGTGTGTGTTTTTCCCTCTCTCTCTCTCTCTCTCTCTCTCTCCTCTCTCTTCTCCTCTCTCTCTCTTCTCTCTCTCTCTCTCTCTCTTCTCTCTCTCTCTCTCTCTCTCTCTCTCTCTCTCTCTCTCTCTCTCTCTCTCTCAGTCTGTCCGAGTCAGTCTGTTTCTTTCTCTGTTTTTGTCTCCGTCTCTGCCTGTCTGTCTGTCTGTCTCTCTTCAAAGATGTCCCCCCTCTGTCTCACTGTTTTTCTCTGTCTCTGCCTGTCTGTCTCTCCCTCTCTCCGGCTGTGCCTTTCTCTAGCTTCACCATCCTGTGGTGACCATGTTCGGTTGGCGGGACTCTCGCTTTCTCTCGATCTCTCCTCTCCCTCCCCACCCCACCTCTTCTCTCTCTCTCCTCCTCCCCCCCCCCCCCCCCCCACCCCCCCCCCCCACTGCCTGCATTGTCATTCATCTTGCTGCGTGGTGCGAAGTGCTTTAATCAAAGTGCTCGCTTCCTACAGAAAGAACCCTGCGTTCACTCGGTGGGCCTGTACAGTAGTGCTGGCCAAAGCTGCTGCTCCATCCGTCCATCCATCCATCCATCTTGACGAGATCTGAACGGCTGGCTGCGTGGCTGGCCGGAGAGTCTGCGGTGGGCAGCTGGCACAGTCTGAGGTGTCTGTAGGCCTTGTTGTCTGCATGCTGGTGTCTTATTGTCTGCATGCTGGTGTCTGTAGGCCTTGTTGTCTGCATGATGGTGTCTTATTGTCTGCCTGCTGGTGTCTGTAGGCCTTGTTGTCTGCATGATGGTGTCTTATTGTCTGCCTGCTGGTGTCTGTAGGCCTTGTTGTCTGCATGATGGTGTCTTATTGTCTGCATGCTGGTGTCTGTAGGCCTTGTTGTCTGCATGATGATGTCTTATTGTCTGCATGCTGGTGTCTGTAGGCCTTGTTGTCTGCATGATGATGTCTTATTGTCTGCATGCTGGTGTCTGTAGGCCTTGTTGTCTGCATGATGGTGTCTTATTGTCTGCATGCTGGTGTCTGTAGGCCTTGTTGTCTGCATGATGGTGTCTTATTGTCTGCATGCTGGTGTCTGTAGGCTTGTTGTCTGCATGTGTGTCAGTCTGATGCTGTGTCTGTAGCCTTGTTCTGCAGATGATGCAGTCTGACGGTGTCTGTAGGCCTCTGTTGTCTGCCATGCTGGTGTCTTATTGTCTGCATGCTGGTGTCTGTAGGCCTTGTTGTCTGCATGATGATGTCTTATTGTCTGCATGCTGGTGCTGTAGGCCTTGTTGTCTGCATGGTGTCTTATTGTCTGCATGCTGGTGTCTGT
>JABMCL010002489.1:42500-47500 GCA_018857735.1 Alviniconcha marisindica | reverse complement strand
CTCTAAACTACCAAAAGGGAGTTTATATTCGGCGGTGGACGGGGGTGCGGAGGGAGGCTTAATTTCTGCGTCCGTGGTGTCCCCAAGGGGATCAAGCATGAGGCTGGCCATAGCTTCATGTCACACGAACTCCTGTAAATTACCGAAAGGAAGAGGGCTGCAGTGGGTGAAGATATGTGGGACACTGGGGCAGGGTGGGGGGTAGGGCTAGGGAAGAGAGAGAGGGGGGTGGGGGTGGGGGGACGTCGCAAGAAGGGACGCAAGTCTTGTCACGTTGCCCCACCGGCACAAAGCTCACATCAGTTATCTGATGACTTCGTAAATCCCCCCCCCCTCTTCCCTGAAGCATAGCCGCTGCGAGAAATCGTCTTCGTCCCAGCGCGGCACTGTGAGTCTAGGAAAAGGAAGCAGTGGTACAGCTCAACAGGGAGCAGCCGGCTAGCTGCTTTTCCAGCACGATTGTGCCAGTCAACACATCAATACATCGACTGTAGCAACAACAAGTTAAAACTATGCCAGTTAACACATCAATACATCGACTGTAGCAACAACAAGTTAAAACTATGCCAGTCAACACATCAATGCATCGACTGTAGAAACAACAAGTTAAAACTATGCCAGTCAACACATCAATACATCGACTGTAGCAACAACAAGTTAAAACTATGCCAGTCAACACATCAATACATCGACTGTAGCAACAACAAGTTAAAACTATGCCAGTCAACACATCAATGCATCGACTGTAGCAACAACAAGTTAAAACTATGCCAGTCAACACATCAATGCATCGACTGTAGCAACAACAAGTTAAAACTATGCCAGTCAACCACATCAATACATCGACTGTAGCAACAACAAGTTAAAACTATGCCAGTCAACACATCAATACATCGACTGTAGCAACAACAAGTTAAAACTATGCCAGTCAACACATCAATACATCGACTGTAGCAACAAGTTAAAACTATGCCAGTCAACACATCAATGCATCGACTGTAGAAACAACAAGTTAAAACTATGCCAGTCAACACATCAATACATCGACTGTAGCAACAACAAATTAAAACTATTCCAGTCAACACATCAATACATCGACTGTAGCAACAACAAGTTAAAACTATGCCAGTCAACACATCAGCTGTACCAACGAGAGCTTATGATTGTGCCGGTCAACACATTAACTGTAACAACAACTAATGATTGTTCCAGTCAATATATCAATTGTAGCAACAACAGATTATGCGTTACCTGAGCGGTTGGAAATCGAAGAGGCGCGAGGAACACAAGTTTTGTCCGCTGCCTTTGGCAGTTAAAATGTGTATTACGTGTCTATGTATGTATGCATGCATGCATGATTCACAATCCGTATTGCATCACAAGTGATTGGGACTTCATTTTACACACTGGTAGATCTGGGCAGTCGGTCTTGCTTTAATTTTCTCTCTCTCCCCCCCCCCCCCCCCCCCCCCCCCCCCCCCCCCCCACCCCCCATGCGTCAGTGTGTTATAAAGTCTTCCCGGGTTTGGACGAACTCCACACAAATTTTCCTCTTTCAGCATTGGCAATAAACACGGGTATATGACATAGAAGAAAATGATGTGGCGGGCAATGGATATTGAGGAAAAGGCATTGGAGTTGGAAGGAGGGGGGTGCGGCGATGGGGGACGTTCGGGGGGGGGGGGGGGGGGGGGAGGGGGATGCGTTCAAAGGATAAAGATCCTTTCGATCTTTTATTATTAGATGACGATGTCTGCTTCGATGCACGCACGCACGCACACACTCACGCACGCACGAACGCACGTACACACACATGCACGTACGCACACACACACACACACACACACACACACACACACACACACACACACACACACACACACACACACACACACACACATGCATGCATGCCTGCATGCACGCAGACACGCACGCACGCAGGCACGCACACACACACACACACACACACACACACACACACACACACACACACACACACACACACACACACACACACACACACACACACACACACACACACACACACGAAATCGAGAGAGATGGGGAGGGTGTACCTTGTATTAGCTAGGATACTACTTCCCCCCCCAAAAAAAAACTAAAAATGTTTTAAATATTTCATCATTCAAAAACGTTTCGCTTCTCGTGGTTTACGGGTTAGGTATCCTGCATTATATCAACATAATGCGGCTGAAATAAAGGCGGTCTTGGCCACCTGATGGTTACGTACAGCACAGACGGGCATCAGCGCTCTTGTCGGTGTAATGTGGTTGCCTTTCAACTTGAGACGTAATAGCTGTGTAGATGCATATCCTGATATACTGATTCCGGGTGATACTGATGTGAAGCCAAAACAAACATTTTTTCCCTGTGGACCCAGCCATGGGGCAGACAACTTGTGTCCGGCCAAAAGCCTATCCGTGCAGGTGCATGTTAGTTTTGGAACGGCGGGAGTTTGTGGCTGATTGGCTAACGCGTTGGACTGTAAATCCGATGGCCAAGGTTCGACTCCTGGATGTGACAGGGTGAAGTATTATTTTTGTCCAGTTCTTGCGAATCAACACTTGAGCAGACTTGTCAGTGGCTGCCTTGCACATAACTCATTCATGTCATGTAAACAGAGAGAAGGATCTGAGCTCTCCGACCCTACGAAACCATTGGTTTGGTTGAACTTGTTTCAGAAAGTTACTTTTACGTCATATAATATTTATTACATCACACCTTTTACACGTCATTGTCATGCCAACATTCTTCCAAGCACTGGACACGAAAACAACCTAGCTTAACCAAAAACAGATTAAGTGGCTTAGCTCTCCATCTCATTTTTCATCTCTTTTCACCGTTTAACTGTTATTTAAGTGTCGTTGAGTAACTTGATAAATCGGATTAATAATAATAATAAGAAGAAGAACGCTTCTATAGCATGACTTCCATAACATGACTTAGTTCAAAGCGCTTTACACACACACACAAAAAGTATGTACATTACCCCGAAAATTCGCATGCTGTGGTTTGTCCTAATAAATAGTGTCCTTTTCAACCTTTCATGTGTTTGGATCTTGTTTCAGTAACGCCGAGTTGTCTCCTAGAAATTGGAGGAAGAGGGAGACAATACCTAACACTAGCCTACACTGTCATCACCAGAATGACTCCGTCATTAAGATGGGCAGCGATGAGAGCCATTTTAATGTTGATTAATTGTGAGGGGCAGTCACAAGACAGTGCCCAACCACAACTTTTGAACTAGAGAGAAGACAGCCTAAACGGAATCGAACCGAGGTCCTTCTGCATAGCAACCCATTATCCTACCGCCTTTGACGCTGTAACTGGGAATTAGACAAACGCATGATTTAGTGATTTGTGTTTTGAACTGGTGTAGCCTAAAAGAATTGTGACTATGTGATTCGTCCTTAGGTGACCCAATGCGGTTGGCGGGACGTTGAAATCCAAGTACTAACTAACTCTAACTAACTCGCATCATGAAAAACGTGATATTTTCTCGTGCAAGGAGCTCCGGAAAAGGGACGAGACACAATTTACAGCCGCAGAGAAGAAAGGATCATGGCAGCCTTGGTGTGTCCCATTGTCCACTGGCAGCAAGAAACTCCAGCTTAGACACAGGCGGCTGCAGTGATTGTCACCAATCTTCTTCCATTCGGAGTATACAGCCGCAAGCATTATCCTCTCATTTTGCTACTACCACTACAGATCTATGCCTTATGTGCGGGTTTCTATGTCGTCGGCCGTTCGGCCTTCTCAATCATACCGAAAGACATCCTGGAGGGCCTGTCGTAAAATTCTAATGGATAGACATATATTTTATATCCTATGAGCTACCGTGAACCTGAATGACCGAAAGATGGACGTACTTGTAATGTAATGTAAAAGAGTATTTGAAAGGCATTTACACCTAACGTGAGCCCGAAACGCACAATGCAAAAGCAAGACGACCAACAAAATACATACACATCCCAAACACAATGAACCCTACTAGCTACATAAACACTATAAACACAGTACAACACTTAATTCAACATATCAATTCAACACTTAATTCAACCATATAAGCCTTATGGTTTCTGTGGACGTTAAGCACCATGTTTACTTACTACTTACTTAATTCAATATCCCTCTCATCACATCCAACACACACACACACACACACACACACACACACACACACACACACACACACACACACACACACACACACACACACACACACACACACACACACACACACACACACACACACACACACACACACACACACACACATACGCGCGCGCGCAATTGGATGTTGAAAGAAACTTGCCTTCTCGGTTCCAGCACAAACAAGAGCTACGACCACAAACAAATAAACAAACAAAAACCACGATTTTGAGGGGGATGAATCTTTGCTACTTTAGCCATTATTTTTCTATAGCATTGTTGTTCTTGTTGTTGTTTCATTTACCGGCCACGTTTTCAATAACAACACACAGAAAAGAGAGCTTCTGGTATTTTATCCGTGGCGTCGAAGACCACTTAAAGACGTGAAACGAAACGCGGGAAAGAGCTCTTGAAAAAGAGTCAATGACTCCAACAAACTTTTACAAATTACAATCAACATTTAAATCAACTGTACTTTCAAATGCAGATTTTGTGTGTTTGTTTCTTTGTTTGCTCTTTTACCTCGGATCATGTTGCTTTTACCGGTTCCAAGCCTCTGAGGAGTTATTTTCGATTTGAATCTGATCAGAAAGCTAGTTCTTTAAACGTGCGCAACGATGTTTTAGTTCGTGCATGCCGCTGTGCATATGAGGGGGCGTTGTATCAGTGTAACGGACGATTTCCAGAAATAAAAGCGGATGAAATTTGGGGGCTTTGCTTACGGCGACAGAGTTGCGCCTCTTGGACAACTATCACACTCTCTCCTTTGCTATAATTGCAAGACTAGAAGCGCGCGGTAGTTGAAAAGACGAAGACATTTTCGAAATTAT
>JABMCL010002489.1:32500-35000 GCA_018857735.1 Alviniconcha marisindica | reverse complement strand
CTGTCGTTCAACCTGTCCTGAAAATATATATATATATATATATATATATGATCATAGTGGGAAATCAATGCCAATCGATAATTATGAGAGAGAGAGAGAGAGAGAGAGAGAGAGAGAGAGAGAGAGAGACAGACAGACAGACAGACAGACAGACAGACAGACAGACAGACAGACAGACAGACAGACAGACAGAGAGAGACTGATTGATTGATTGATTAAACTTTATTTCTCAACGGTGAAGATATTAGCACAAAGACCGACTCACATATCTGCCGTGCTAAGAGAGAGAGAGGAGAGAGAGAGAGAGGAGAGAGAGAGAAGAGAGAGAGAGAGAGGAGAGAGAGAGAGAGAGAGAGAGAGAGAGAGAGAGAGTCGTGCTTAACACACAACAAAACCCTACAGCCAAACAAACTGCTGTTGTGATGACGGCACACGACAAAGCGCCTCACGGCACGACTGACTAGCTGACAGGGCCCAGGGGTCAGGGAGCGCGAGCGAGAGGAGAAGACGAGTGGCGGAATTGGCAGACAAAGTGTTGACGGATCTGCCAAATGTCCGGGGAAAGTCGGCGCGGAAAACTGACAGCGCATGGAGACAGAGTGTTGGACATTCTGATAAAATTTGATCAAACCTGGGGAGGGGTGGTTGGAGGGGGTGGGGGGAAGCCAGCATCCCCAGCGTGGACGCCTGACACACGTCATGTTCAGTTAGCAGAGAGGCGAGAGCCGAGAGACAAGAGCATGCTTGGACTCTGCGATCAGCGAAGACTGGGTCTTATTGTCGACGTGGTTGAAATGTCAGCAACCTGTCCAGCGGGGGATTAGCAGGCGGTGTCAAAGGATGAGTGCTCCTCACTGAGCTAGTGGTGCTCCTGCTCCTCTTCAAGCTCTCCCTGACAATACAGCGTCACCCGGAAGGACAGTCCTCGCCCTGATCTCTGGGGAATACTTGGCTTTCGTGTCTTTGCAACCATTACCAGGACAGTTTTCGTGATGCACGCCGCCTAGCTGAAATGGACAAATAATTTATTGCCCATTAGTACAAAAGTCAAAAATTCAAAGGGAAGTAGTGCCTATCAACAAAGAACGGCAGACAGACAGACAGACAGAGACAGGACAGCCGTTGACAGTGATTTTTTTCTTCTCTCCATCAATGCAAGGTACAAAACTGAAACAGGCAATTTGTCCATCAACCGACAAAGGATTATTTTTCTCCATAATACAGAACATTAAAATTGAAAGGGACATCTTGCGCGTCAACACAGTCACTTAAATTAAAAGAGACTGACATTTTGTCCATCAATACAAGACGCCAAAATGAAAGGGACGCCTTGTCCATGATCAATACATAATACCAAACTGAAAGGGACATTTTGTTGATGAGTCCAAGCCACCAAACTGAATGGGACGTTTTGTCCATCAGTACAGAACACCAACAAACCGGTCATCTTGACAACGGCGTTGACCACGCGATCTGCTCTCGGCGTCAGCGAGCCATTCAACCAAGCAAGCCGCCAAACAACACACCCATTACCCACAAAGACCCGAGCCATTTGTTCGCCATGAAATTCAAGGGCAACCGGAGCTTAATATCCCAAAGGTCACTCAAGGGCAAGTGGTACCGTCCTGAGAAGTGCCGGTAAAATGGTCAAAACCGCCTCCAAATTGCTAAGCCTGTCGGACAGGCAAAGCGAGGTAGCTTTGGCGCGGTCTGTATCGTTGTCTATATCGCCGCAGCAATCACCTAAACCACATTTAGCCGCGGCCCGAACTGATCGGGCAGCCAGCGACTCCTTCACTTTCTTATCGACTTTTCGCCGTGGCGGCGGCGCCCTTCCCCGACCCCCTCTACCTTCTCCCTCCCCACCCCCACCCCCTAGAAAAGAACTGCTTCGATTTTCCGGCGCTAAAGCTCTAAAGCTCTCTGCCCGTAGACGTGGTCACTCACTCTTCAGGTTCTGCCCGCTGTCCAGCTCTGTTGCCTCACTGAGTGGACTGACCTAGCTGGCTTCTCGTGGCGCACTGGTCAAAGACAGTTTGTTTGTTCACAACAACTGGCTTTATTAGTAAGTAAGTAACTTCGTGTTTTGCGCCCAGTCAACAGTTATGTCACACTCCGAGCATCACTTTCCGGCACCTTCCTCCACAGTCACTCACACACTCCGTGCATCACTTTCCGGCACCTTCCTCCACAGTCACTCACACACTCCGTGCATCACTTTCCGGCACCTTCCTCCACAGTCACTCACACACTCCGTGCATCGCTTTCCGGCACCTTTCTCCAAAGGAAGGATGTCGTAAACCAGTGCTTGGAGTTTGCGGTTGTATCAGGGCGACTGTCTAGCAGCTGTTTGAGTAAACAGTATAATAACGATAACAGGGGGCTGTCATATCTGTGTGTGCGATTCCTGGTCTGAAAACACGACGGTCTTCAGATTTAGACCTACAAGTTGTACAGAATACATAATACACAATCTTTTTGTCTATGTGTGTGAACATAG
>JABMCL010002489.1:0-5000 GCA_018857735.1 Alviniconcha marisindica | reverse complement strand
ATCTCGTGGTCGCGAGACTGGCACGCGGCGTGGAGCACAGTCTCTCGACCTGCCATTTACTCGGTTTATTGCTCGCCGTCTTGCCTTACTGACTTACTAATACTTACTAATACTTACTTACGTACAGTGCTTTGGACATTTTAAATCCAGACCGCTTTTTGCGGTGTCGTCCTGCGATGTCCGGTTGAAACTGCACTTTACAATCCAGGAGCTGACTGTCGGCTGTAAACCCGTGGTGTGGTACTGGGCCATGTTAGACGGACAAGCGGGAAGAGCTTTAATTGTCTTTGTTTGTTTGTTTGTTTGTTTGTTGTTGTTGTTGTTTTTTGTTTTGTTTTGTTTTTGAGATGGCACGCTGAGAGAGGCAGGTGGGAGAGAGAGAGAGAGAGAGAGAGAGAGAGAGAGAGAGAGAGAGAGAGAGAGAGAGAGACAGACAGACAGACAGACAGACAGACAGACAGACAGACAGAGAGACAGAGAGAGACACAGAGAGAGAGAGAGAGAGAGTGCCCAAATGGCTTGTTTAGAGTGAAGATGGGGGAGAGAGAACAAGAAAGAGAGAGAGAGAGACAGAGAGTCAGAAAGGAGAGAGAGAGAGAGAGAGAGAGAGAGAGAGAGAGGAGAGAGAGAGAGAGAGAGAGAGAGAAGGGAATAGTGGCAGAAGAGACTTAACTGGAAGTAAGAGAATGCAGGAATACGATCTTGTTGAAATTAATCCATTTAACGTAGGCTGAGCGCGCAAAAAGAGCAATAGGGAAATTCTACTGATTTCTACCGGTTCAAAAAAGGAGGAGGAGAATAAGAAGAATGTCAGAAGAGACTTTTTCCATTCCAAGCCATTGCTAGCCTTTCCATCCCTGAAAAAAAATCCACATCAAGCACTGACACTCGCACACCCACACCCACACCCACACACGCACACCCACACACGCACACACACACTCACACACACACACACACACACACACACACACACACACACCACACACACACACACACACACACACAACACACACGAGCGCCGCGCGCGCACACCACACACACGCGAACCCCCCGGGCACACACACACACACAGCACGCACGCACGCACGCCAAACGCACACACACACAAAACCCACAACAACAGAACCCACATGTAACACCCACAATAAGGCTCGGTCTAGATCTCTGGCCCAGTCAACCAGTCATTATAATACCAAGAAGACATCGAATGCCCAGATGTTTGGTTTACTGTACATCAGGGCTAAGGTTTAAGGTTATATCAGGGCTAACCTTGAGGAGTTAGTTAGTTAGTTGGTGCTCTGAGCCCAGTCAACCACACAGGGTTATAATTATCAGGGCTAACCTTGAGGAGTTAGTCAGTTGGTGCTCTGGACCCAGTCAACCACACAGGGTTATAATTATCAGGGCTAAACTTGAGGAGTTAGTTAGTTAGTTGGTGCTCTGAGCCCAGTCAACCACACAGGGTTATAATTATCATGGCTAAACTTGAGGAGTTAGTTCAGTTGGTGCTCTGACCCCAGTCAACCACACAGGGTTATAATTATCATGGCTAAACTTGAGGAGTTAGTCATTTGGTGCTCTGAGCCCAGTCAACCACACGGGGTTTTTATCGGGCTAAATTGAAGGCAGTTGGTGCTCTGAGCCCAGTCAACCACACAGGGTTATAATTATCAGGGTAAACTTCAGGACTAAGTTAGTTAGTTGGTGCTCTGGACCCAGTCAACCACACAGGGTTATAATTATCAGGCTAAACTTGAGGAGTTAGTTAGTCAGTTGGTGTTCTGAGCCCAGTCAACCACATATAGTTATAATTATCATGGCTAAACTTGAGGAGTTAGTTAGTCAGTTGGTGCTCTGAGCCCAGTCAACCACATATAGTTATAATTATCAGGGCTAAACTTCAGGAGGAGTTAGTTAGTTGGTGCTCTGATCCCAGACAACCACATATGTTTATATCAGGGCTGAAGTTGAGGAGCTAGTTGATGCCCTGCGCCCAGTCAGCCACACAGGGTTATAATTATCAGGGCTAAACTTCAGGAGGAGTTAGTTAGTTAGTTGGTGCTCTGAGCCCAGTCAGCCACATAGGGTGATTGATATCAGGGCTAAACAACACAACACAGCGGACACCCAAACGGATGGTCTGCGTGAACTTTGACCGTCAACATCATCAGCATCAACATCAACAACAACCATAAGGGCACACACAAGCCGTCTTCGGAGGATTTATCTCCCTTTCTGGATGCTGTTATGCAAGGAGTTTATCAGGGCTGAAGATTGTCCCACATAACTATGCAGCTCATACCAACATTTTAATGTAGCCTTAGTCCCCACATAACTGTGCAGCTCATACCAACATTTTAATGTAGCCTTAGTCCCCACATAACTGTGCAGTTCATACCAACATTTTAATGTAGCCTTAGTCCCCTCATAACTGTGCAGCTCATACCAACATTTTAATGTAGCCTTAGTCCCCACATAACTATGCAGCTCATACTAACATTTTAATGGAGCCTTAGTCCCCACATAACTATGCAGCTCATACCAACATTTTAATGTAGCCTTAGTAGTCCCTACATAACTGTGCAGCACATACCAACATTTTAATGTAGCCTTAGTAGTCCCCACATAACTGTGCAGCTCATACCAACATTTTAATGTAGTTTTAGTCCCCACATAACTATGCAGCTCATACCAACATTTTAATGTAGCTTTAGTAGTCCCCACATAACTATGTAGCTCATACCAACATTTTAATGTAGCCTTAGTAGTCTCCACATAACTGTGCAGCTCATACCAACATTTTAATGTAGTTTTAGTCCCCACATAGCTATGCAGCTCATACCAACATTTTAATGTAGCTTTAGTAGTCCCCACATAACTATGTAGCTCATACCAACATTTGAAGGTAGCCTTAGTCCCCACATAAATATGCAGCTCATACCAACATTTTAATGTAGCCTTAGTCCCCACATAAATATGCAGCTCGTACCAACATTTGAAGGTAGCCTTAGTCCAAACATAGCTGTGCTGCTCATACCAACATTTGAATGTACCTTTGCCCCACATAACTGTGCAGCTCATACCAACTTTTTAATGTAGCCTTAGTCCCCACATAACTGTGCATTCATAAACATTTTTTAGTTAGTCCCCACATAACTGTGCAGTTCATACCAACATTTTAATGGAGCCTTAGTCCCCACATAACTGTGCATCATACTAACATTTTAAGTAGTTTGTCCCCACATAACGTGCAGCACATACCAACATTTTAATGTAGCCTTAGTAGTCCCTACATAACTGTGCAGCACATACCAACATTTTAATGTAGCCTTAGTAGTCCCCACATAACTGTGCAGCTCATACCAACATTTTAATGTAGTTGTCCCCACATAACTTGCAGCTCATACCAACATTTTAATGTAGCTTTAGTAGTCCCCACATAACTATGTAGCTCATACCAACATTTTAATGTAGCCTTAGTCCCCACATAACTATGTAGCTCATACCAACATTTTCATGTAGCCTTAGTCCCTACATAACTATGCAGCTCATACCAACATTTTAAGGTAGCCTTAGTCCAAACATAGCTGTGCTGCTCATACGAACATTTTAATGTAGCCTTAGTCCCCACATAACTATGCAGCTCATACCAACATTTTAATGTAGCCTTAGTCCCCACATAACTGTGCAGCTCATACCAACATTTTAATGTAGCCTTAGTCCCCACATAACTGTGCAGCTCGTACCAACATTTTAATGTAGCCTTAGTCCCCACATAACTATGCAGCTCATACCAACATTTTAATGTAGCCTTAGTCCCCACATAACTATGCAGCTCATACCAACATTTTAATGTAGCCTTAGTCCCCACATAACTATGCAGCTCATACCAACATTTTAATGTAGCCTTAGTCCCCACATAACTGTGCAGCTCATACCAACATTTTAATGTAGCCATGCTGTTCTAGCGTCCGGACATATTATCGAAAAGCGGGTGGGCTGCTCTAAATATGCTGGCTATAACTGTCACCACGATATAAGATCGAACATTTACCCACTGATCTAGATCGACAGGAACTTTTGCAGACGCCAGCTATGGTATTATTAGTATGTCGCTGTTCAAATACCCTATTTACTCGTATGGATAGACGCGACATTCATTTAAGCGAACACTCGTGAGTACCATGGCAAACATATGGCTGGAGCTTAGACCCACTGATCGAGGAGAGAGAGAGAGAGAGAGAGAGAGAGAGAGACAGAGATAAGATAATACTTTATTACACAGGGATAAAGATTTAAGCACGTGTCGGCTTTTTACAAATCTTCCCTGATGACAAACACACAACACTAAACATCAAACAAAAAATTTCCCATTAAATACGCTAGAAAAAAAACGACTTAAAAAAAAAAAAACAAAACTAATTTCTGTCTAAAACATCACATCATACGAACGAGCAATAATAAGGCAAAGTAAGCCCAATTCAAAAAAATTTTTTTAAGAGAGAGAGAGAGAGAGAGAGAGAGAGAGAGAGAGAGAGAGTTACAAAAATATTTAAGAATAAGGAAAGCGACAGAATAGTGGCTATTCACTATCTACGTATAAAACAAGATAAATCTAACAGGATTGGAAGCTAAGCAATGGGCTTTATAACCCTAACCAAAATCAAAGCACATCACACATACCAACAACATATATGCAAAATTTAAATTTTAAATTAAAAAATAAAAAAAAATTTATGACCACGAGGAAAAAAAAAGAAAATTAAAAAAAATAAAAAAACAAAAAAAATCTAAAACTTTACAAAAAAAGGGGAAAAAGGGGAAAACAATAACAACATTTATACATTTGTGTCGTTCGACAACGAAAAAAGAAAAAAAAAGAAAAAAACAAAAGTAAAGGGTGGCTTAGCAAAATCCCTGAAATATTTCCTTTGAACTTTTTTAATTCCATGGGTATTTGAGATGATGAGCTAAATTTTTCCACGCAAAGGACCCCT
>JABMCL010003454.1:1007500-1012500 GCA_018857735.1 Alviniconcha marisindica | reverse complement strand
ACCGTGGCCACAGCGCGTTGCGCCAAGCCTCTGATTGCCCGGGACAGCACGGTCCCGTATCGTCCAGAGCCCCCAGTAAGCAAAATCACCAGCCTCACGCTTCACGGCAAATCCATCCCACAGCGGTTTTCACGGGCAAGTCGGTGACTGAGCCAGAGTGTTCGGGGACAAGTGGGCCTTCAGTGGATTCACACCAACAAGGGAGGCTAGAATTCAGTCTCCGTGACCGACCGACAACACCTGCGAAACTACCATCATCCTAGCCAGTACCGCCTGTAGCTACCACTGTGAACAGTTGCGGCCTGCATTTTCCATCAGTACCGCCCTGGCATCAGTTATATTATTAGGCTGTTGACGTGGTTTTCATCATGGCTTCTTCTGCTTTGGATCAGCTGAAACAAGTCACCACTGTGGTTGCGGATACTGGCGACTTTGAAGGTATGGACATTGTATGAGGAGGTACTACATGATGCGGACATTCCTTCGGCAGTAACTTGAATCTCGTTCGTAGCGTTGTACCGAATTGCCGCCCCGGGCACTACTCAGTCCAGCACTGCCAAATGCACGCTCACAAACCCCGGCACAATTATTTTTTATGTAATCAGTGTGGCGATGGACTGCCAAGGCGGTTTTCAGATCTTTTAGTGGAGTGCCATGCAAGTTAATCTTTTTTTTTTTTTTTCTTTCTGTGTCTCTGTCTGTCTCTTTGGTGGTTTTCAGATTATTATTTTTGATTTTGATTTTATTTTATTTTTAGTATAGTGACATACAGGTTAATCGTGTTTTTTCGCTGTCTCTGTCTGTCTCTGTCTGTCTCTGTCTCTCTGTGTCTCTCTGTCTCTGTCTCTTTCTGTCACTGTCTTCTGTGTGTGTGTGTGTGTGTGTGTGTGTGTGTGTGTGTGTGTGTGTGTGTGTGTTTAGTGACATGTTTGTGTTGTGCGTTCGAGCGCATGAGTGCGTGCACGTATCGTGTCCCACATTGTGTCACTGTGAAGTGGTGTTTGTGCCGATGTGTCAGTGGTGTGTCAGTGGTGTGGTATGTGTGTTAGTGTGTGTGTGTGTGTGTGAGTGTGTGTGTGTGTGTGTGTGTGTGTGTGTGTGTGTGTGTGTGTGTGTGTTAGTGTGTGTAGTGGTGTGTAGTGGTGTGTTAGTGTGTGTGTGTGTGTGAGTGTGTGTGTGTGAGTGTGTGTGTGTGTGTGTGTGTGTGTGTGTGTGTGTGTGTGTGTGTGTGTGTGTGTGTGTGTGTGTGTGTGTGTGTGTGTGTGTGTGTGTGTGTGTGTGTGTGTGTGTGTGTGTGTGTGTGTGTGTGTGTGTGTGTGTGTGTGTTGTGGTGTGTAGTGGTGTGTGTGTGTGTGTGTGTGTGTAGTGTGTGTGTGTGTGTGTGTGTGTGTGTGTGTGTGTGTGTGTGTGGTAACCACTGTCAGAATAACGCGAATTACTGATGCAACAGGGGATGTTTTCTTCTCAGTTCTTCGCAATATTTGGCATGCGGGCGCACGTGCGCGCGCGCACATACACACACACACTCACACTACACAATACGCACGCACGCACGCACACACGCACACACACACACACACACACACACACACACACACACACACACACACACACACACACACACACACACACACACACCGAAAAAACAACCACCTCACGATGAGACACAAACCGTTTGTGCATTGTGAGTCCCCCCTCCCACCCCCCACCCCCCGACACACACACACTGACATACACACACACACACACACACACACACACACACACACACACACACACACACGCGCGCGCGCGCGCTCTCTAGCGCGACCTGAACACAGACAGCGTCAGTACTGACATAGTTCTTCAGTTCCTTGTGCGGTAACTCAGTGTTCGTAAACCAAGATGCTAAACTGACAAATGGTATGGCAACTGACAATAATTTGTACCTTACCCAACACTCTCAGGTGCCTTACCCGCCGGACGCCGAAGACGCTTTTATGATATTGTATCCTGACCAGTTATAGGTAACAGTATGCGGATGTCTCTCTGTCTCAGTGTGTCTCACTCAGTGACTGAGTCAGTATGATGTCTGTCTGTTTGTCTGTCTGTCCATGTCTATGTCTATGTCTCTGTATCTGTAGCTGTCTCTGTCTCTGTCAGTATCTGTCTCTGTATCCGTCTGTCTGTCTGTCTGTCTCACTCTCTCTCTCTCTCTCTCTCTCTCTCTCTCTCTCTCTCTCTCTCTCTCTCTCTCTCTCTCTCTCTCTCTCTCTCTCTCTCTCTCTCTCTCTCAGTCTCTCTCTCTCTGAGTTTTTCCGTGTCTAGTGTCAGTCTCTCTGTCTCAGTGTCTCACTAAGTGGCGTAATGAATCCCATTCTCGCCGCTCACACAGAATCTCTCGCGCGTTCTCATTCAGTCAAGCCGGATCTTCCAAACTGTCCCACTTAGCATTCCATGATTTTCCTGTACGACATGCAAATGCCGTCAATTCACAAGCACGTCACGGTTCGAGTGTGGCCCCGAGCTGAACTGCTGGTGATAAACTACAGCACCATTACACATAATACGGCCGCCTCGATATGTAGCGCAGGCTTATGGCCCTTATTTTTCAATTGACTGTAATAAGATCCTACGCATATTTTTCTTTTCTTTTTATCATTTGGCATTGTACCAGCTGATCGCACAACACTCGGGGAAGCCTCGTTTGCCTGCATCTTTCCGGGCCTTTAGGTGCAATGAAAAACATGTCTGAGATATCATCCAATAACCTACTACTCTCATCTCATGAGATTAACTCACTACTTAAGAAGACTGTATATAAACAAATTGAAAAAAGCAAATCTGCGATACCTTCTTGTTCTAGATATTTAGCAAGAGTAATATACAAGTTACGTTTAAATTCATGGAACACTAAATATTCACAAATGTGACATGCGTTTGTAAAAATATCTTATCTGTTAAACACATATTGCTTGAATGTCTTATTACTACAGAGTTATTTCAGAAAAAATGGATATGACTTAAATGCTTACAACAATGTAAGAGATATTTTGTATAATACTGATGTTATTACTAATAGTAATTGTTCATAGTCCTGTGGGAAAATTAGTATAAATAATAATTATATGTTGTTGTTGTTTTTTGTTGTTGTTTTTGTGTGTGTCTGATACCACCTCGATGTGAACTGACATAAAATAAAATATTGATTGATTGATTTCCGGGCCTCTAGGCTATTCGCCCAGGAAGGGTGTCGCCACGACGCAAACCGACACTCCGTCAGTTAGACCGGCTCTGACGACCGACGTGGCTTGAGCCAGTCTCCGTAGACCTAATAATTATCAGACTGAGGGGCAGTTTCCCAAACCGATTCGTTGGCAATATCGTTGGTTCGCGGCGGTTCTGAATGGTATGAGTGTTCCTGTGTGTGTCAGTGTGTGTGTGTGTGTGTGTGTGTGTGTGTGGGTGTGTGTGTGTGTGTGTGTGTGTGTGTGTGTGTGTGTGTGTGTGTGTGTGTGTGTTGGCGTGTGTGTGATGTGTGTGTCTTAATGTACTCTGTAAATGCGTGTGTGTGTGTGTGTGTGTGTGTGTGTGTGTGTGTGTGTGTGTGTGTGTGTGTGTGTGTCGGCCGGTGTAATGATGTCGTGTGTTTTGTTGTGTGTGTGTGTGGTGGTGTAGTGTGTGTGTGTGTGTGTGTGTGTGTGTGTGTGTGTGTGTGTGTGTGTGTGTGTGTGTGTGTTTATACACTGGCATAGTACGGAATGAACTGAAATGTGGATATGCCAAGTGCACACTTAAAAGTTCATTCTGTACAGAACGCACAGACACCGCACTCACTCAGTCACTCACTCACTCACTCACACACACACACACACACACACACACACACACACACACACACACACACACACACACACACAACACACACACACACACACACACACACACACTCTCGTACCAGTTTGAGGAACGCGAACCGACGGCGCAGGCTAAGCCCGGCTAAAGTGGACTCCACATTGTCATTTTAACGCCGGGCGTCCTGCCAACCACACAGGGTCAGTAAGGACGAAGGACTAAGGAAAAGACGATGAAGTAGTGCGGGAAAGAAATCGAGAAAGTGATCTGACAACCGGGAATGAAGACTAATCAGTCGAAAGACCAAAGAACTGTATGACTGACTGACGTGACAACGACACCGCCATGGCCGCGGTGGCCGCGGGGCCGGGTGAGGGAGTGTGGGGCCGCACCAGCTAACGCTCATTGAACTGGCATGATACTGAGTTGTGGCAGCGCCCGCTGAAATTCTGCTGGACATATTAAAAAGTGGTCATTGGTTAAGCTGAGTGGGACTACAGCCCGATCGAGATTCTAGCCGGTTCAGCTTTGTGTGTGTGTGTGTGGGTGGGTGGGTGTGTTCAGTGTTTGTGTGTGTGTGTGTTGTGTGTGTGTGTGTGTGTGTGTGTGTGTGTGTGTGCCGTGTGCACCTCTCTGTCTGTCTGTCTATCTGTCAGTTTGTCTGTTTGTTTGTCTGTCTCTCTGTTCCGGCGTGACTAGAGTAACTTGTGACTAAAACTGACCAAGCTTACTGTCTTTGCTAATGACTACCCGCAACAAAAGGTCTCAGTGAACACGCCATTTCCTGCGCTGCAAAATCATTGATAGGCTGACTCGACGTTCTGAGTTTGTTGTTGGCAGTCAAGGACTGACTAATATAATAAACTGAGCGGCTAGAGTCTACTGAGATGCCAGCCACAATAGGCTACGGAAGCGCTGGGACGCAACATGCAGTTGCAAACTGAAAGTGCGAACACTCAGTCATCAGTTCCGGATCAGATCAGTGTATAATCTAGTTCAGTCATGGCCGGAGAGACCCCACTGAGTCAAGCTGATCCGTGGCCAAATACATACACACGAAAGGTTAAAAAGAACTCTTAATTAGATATCTAATTTAACATATGACACAACACAACACTCATGCCGCGATGCGAATGTTCGAGTCATTCACTGAGTTTCGGGGTAAA
>JABMCL010003454.1:960000-1002500 GCA_018857735.1 Alviniconcha marisindica | reverse complement strand
AAGGTTTTTGAAAGAGCCACTCCTTTGTACTTGTCATTGTGCACACACAGCAGTGCAGAGCAGCAACAGAAACGTGTTTGTTGCACATTCCAAGAAAACCACAAAAAAAGCATCTGCACACAATATTGCACTTCATGTAGCCCACAGAGAGAGTAGGTGACTCAGAGAGAGAGAGACTCAGAGAGAGAGAGAGAGAGCTCCATAATTTCTTCTGTGTTGTTCATTGTATTCATTGCCCCCAGGCTTTGCATTTTTCCTGTTTATCTGATCGTTACAATAATACAAACAGAACATTCTTTTGTAAAACAGACACTGAGACAATGTAAATTCTTTTGTAATTAAAAAAACAAAACAAACTATGTCTATATATATATTTTGAAGTATTCATGAGAAATTTGTGATGGAGACGGTTTAAGGATGCATATTTAACAGCAATGTTGTTTTAACATATTGAAAAGAATACATGCAGGGATGCAGCACCCAGTCTTCCAGTATTATGTGAGAGTAGTTTGCTTTCATTACAACACAAGCAACACACACACACACACTGCACTTGTGCATTAATGCAGTACCCCTCTACATCAAAAAACAAAACAAAACAAAAACTGAACGTATAGTAAAAACTGTAAACAAACATAAATCTATTAAACATAAGAAGTTCAAAATAGAGCTTAAGTGTCAAATCCAAAGGTAATGATGCTAAAATTCAGCTGGTGCAATCATGCTTTCAGGTCAGCAGATGTGCAGCTGTCAAACGCAATGGACAAAGTGTGCATCAACTTTGGACGCAAGATTTTGGACATCATCCCAGGCCGAGTGTCTACAGAGGTTGATGCCAGGTCAGTGAGTACAAGTAGACACATAAATAGAAAGTGGGGGGGGGGGGCTCCATTTAGTTATACTTTTCAAAGTTTAAGATTGTATGTTGTCAGTATAAAAATTGTATAAATTGCTCTCTGAACTGCTGTGACTCAGTGATTGAATCTTTGATTCTTGGCTCCTAGCCTATTATAGATTTTAGGTTACAAAAAGTCAGGAATATTTAATGAGCCTTCACTATATTTTGAATTAATTAATAATGAGTAAAATGGTTATACCACTACACAGAGTAAGTGGACTAACAAGGTATAGATCAGACTGCAGGGAACATAAAAATTACTTCGTGAAATGAACCTGGTGTAAACTATAAAGGGAGTGAAACAAGAAGGAGGAAACAATGAAAGAAAAAGGAAAAAGAAGACGAAGATGTAACTGTAAGTGAACAAGACACTGACAGAAGTATGGGCCAGTTTCATACACCAAATAGCGAAGATTTTTAAAACCAATTTATACTGAGCAGAATATCTCTGCCCTGGTCTGAGCTCTTGATGGTTCCACTGTATGTGAAATATATCGTAGTGACAGGCTGTCCTTTGACAAGGGTGCTATGGTGAAGATAAAAGGCTGATCAGACTGTACAAAGCCTAGGGAGATTCACCTTTTATGTTAAATGTCTCATTATTGTGGTGGCTGGCTGTCTTTTGACAAGGAGACCATGGTGAAGATTGAAGGCAGCACTGCTGATCAAACTGTACAAAGCCTAGGGAGATTCACCTTTGTGTCAGATCAATGTATCATCATTGTGGCGACAGGCTGTCCATTGACAAGGAGGCCATGGTGATGGTAGAAGGTTGCACAGCCAATCAAACTGTCTTTGTGACTTCGCTCCGCACAGCTGTTGAAACAGCAATTAGCAAAATTCACAAGTTACTTTGCACTGGCGGGGTCCCCACTCCTTAACATTGTTGTTCTGTCGGTGGCTGGTGGTTTCTTTGGTCTTTGCGGGTCGGAACACGTGGACAAGCTCTTCATCTCTTTCCCTTTTCCCCTCTTTCCCTGTCCCTAATAAGCTGTATGGTTTCTCTGGACTTTGAGCACCATGTTTCCTTCAAACTGTCCAAAGCCTGAGAGATTCCACTGGATGTTAAATGTATCATCATTGTGGCGGCAAGCTGAAGAAAGCTGCAAGACCAGTTAAACTGTGCAACTACAAAGCCTAGGGAAATTCACCTTCATGTTAAATGTATTGTCATTGTGATGACAAGCTGTCCTTTTGCAGGGAGGCCATAGTGAACATAAAAAGGCAGCATGGCTTATCAAACTAAACAAAGCCTTGGGAAATCCACCTTTATGTTAAATGTATTGTGAATGTGGTGGCAGGCTGTCCTTTGACAAGGAGGCCATGATGAAGATTGAAGGCAGCATGTGTCATCAAACTGAACAAAGCCTTGGGAGATTCACCTTTATGTGAAATATATCATCATTGTGGTGGCAGGCTGTCCTTTGACAAGGAGGCCATGGTGAAGATTGAAGGCAGCATGTATTATGAAACTAAACAAAGCCTTGGGAGATTCACCTGTGAGTTAAATGTACTGTCATTGTGGCAGCATGCTGCCCTTAGACAAGGAGGCCATGGTGAAGATTGAAGGCTGCATGGCCGATCAAACTGTACAAAGCCTAGGGAGATTCACCTGTATACATGTGAAATGCGTTGTCATTGTGGCTGCAGGCTGTCGTTTGACAAGGAGGGAATGGTGAAGAAGGCCACCCAGCTGATTGAGCTGTACAAAGCAGAAGGCGTGAGCAAGGACAGAATTCTCATCAAGCTCTCATCTACCTGGGAGGGCGTCCAAGCGGCTAAGTATGATCTTTTGCCACCATCCAGTCGTGTTTTTGTTTGAATTCCATGTTGCAGTTTTATCCGTGCAGGTATCTTGTAGTAATATATCTTGTAGTAATATATTAAGATACAGTTGCTGTAGGTTGTGTCTCAATCAAAAGCTTGAAATTAATTCACTGGTATTTAACATAAACCAAACATAGGGTCACACACACCTGTACTTGCGCTCACATGCATGCACAGACACACACACACAGCATGTGCATGTGAACACCTGCAGGGAATCATTGTGAAGTGTAATAAAGTTTTCACCAATTTTCCTTTCTGTCCTTAGAGAGCTGGAGTCCAAGTATGGCATCCATTGCAACATGACACTGATCTTCAACTTCTATCAGGCATGTACTTTTTCCAGTTTATGCTTTATCATTCTCTTGTTGAAAATCAACGCACAAGGGAGTTAATTAGCACTTGAAAGTGAGAGTTACTTTTTGGGGAGTTACTGTAGCTGACTCTGGTCTTTCTTGTGTTTGTGTGATGTTTTTCGAGAATTACCGAAGGCAGCTCCGGTCTTTGTTGTGTTTGTGGGATGTCTTTTGAGTGCGAATCAACTCCCTTGTGTGTTGATTCTTCATGAGCACTCTGGGCCTCATTCTGTTTCAGATTGTTGAAGATCAGGTCACTTTGGCTGGTAGTGCTGCAGCAGCCACAAGAGAAGCACTTGTAGTGCAGTCCTGCTAATGCATAAATTATCTTAGTTTACCAACCATGACACAGAGTTCAGCATCATTTGATTTACTTCAGTCTTCTTTTAATAATAATAATAATAATAATAAAAAATAATAAATCAATCTTATAAAGCGCTCTTCTTTAATCAGAGTTTTAATAGCTTAATGGGTGTGCACCTGTTAAAAGTATCATCTGAGTGAAAGTTTTGATTTTGTGAAGTACAGAAAATTGAGCATGATCCACTCAGTAGTTGAACTACTGTGTGGCACAGAGAAAAGCACTGCTGCTTGTGACAGATTATAAGTCACCTTTTTTTCTTAATGGCATTCACAGTTACACAATACTTGACTCTGTCCAACTTGCAAGACAGAGCTGTGATCATGTGACAGCAACTTCTTTAAAAAAAAAAATGTTTCCAAAAGTCTTAGCATTACAGAAATGCAAATTCATCAGATACAGCTTTGCATCATTTTCTCAATGCATGCAATGCTGTTATACTGTATTAAGACACTGTCTTTCTGTGTTATGCATTTTGAAATCTGTACATAAGTCACACTTGTTTCTCAGCAGACAGGAGCAACAAAAACAACTACAAAACAGCAACAACAGAGGGGAGGAGAAGAAAAAAAAATCATGGCCAAATGACTATAAAAGTAAAGATTCTATGTTTAAGCTTTCATCTCTGCTTTTGATACCGTGTGTTTTATTAGTGTTGCTTTTTTTCTTTCTGTGATTTTTGCAGGCTGTTGCATGCGCTGATGCTGGTGCCACACTTATTTCCCCTTTCGTGGGTCGAATCTTTGATTGGTTCGTCAAAAACACTGATAAGAAATCTTTTGAACCTTTGGATGATCCAGGTAACCTGAGTTTTTTTCCTTGCATCAGCACTTTAAATTAGTGTTTCAGTCAGATTTGCATTTTATTTTCAGCGTCTGTTGAGTCTCATAAGATTTGCCGTGGTTTCAGTTTAATACTGTTGTCCACTGCTAGCTTGATGTGTTGCCAGTGCTACATATTTTAGATTGATGTTGAAGACTTAACCCACCTATTTTCTAGATAAAACCACAGCTGTTGACCTTTTTGTTTGTTTTGTTTTTGCACACAATATTCACCACAACATTAGTGAACCAGGCAATGTTAAAAAAGGGATGGATGATGATTCCTTTAAGAAGAAGAGTTACACCTTTTGGGGGGTTTCTCCAAACTTGAAATTTTCAGTTGTGAGGTTTTAATCAGTCACTAGCAGCATGTTACAGTGCTCAAATGGACAGTGGTTTTAATCAATATTTTGGAGCCAGAATTTAATCTGTCAAAAAAGTGTTTCTGGCTTGATGATCAATGGTCCCTCTTCATGGGTGCAGGTGTACGCAGTGTCACGAAGATCTACAACTACTACAAGAAGTTTGGCTTCAAGACAGTGGTGATGGGTGCTTCCTTCCGCAACACAGGACAGATTCTGGGGCTTGCTGGCTGTGACCTGCTGACCATCTCGTAAGTGAGAGATTGAATGGTTTCTGAATTTTTGCCGGCACATTTGTTGTTGTGGTGGTGATGTGTGTGTGGCTGCTTCTGTTGCACACACATGCACGCGTGCACACACATGCACACAAACACACACACACACGGGCATGCATGCACACACACACACACACACACACACACACACACACACACGGTTGCACATGCAAGTAGGCATGTATATATACTAGACATGCATGTACTTACACATGCACACAAACCCTCTCTCCCTGCAAATGTATTGCTGCTCTCGTGTGCTGTGTCACTGAAAATCTTATTTGTGCTCCTGGCTCTTGTTTGTTTCAGTCCTGCTCTGCTGGAGAAGCTGTCGCAGTCCACGGAAAGCGTTGACGTTCACCTTGAGAAGAAGAAGGCTGCAAACAGTGACCTCAAGGAGGTTGCCGTTGATGAGAAAGTGTTCCGTTGGCAGATGAACGAGGATGAAATGGCCACTGACAAACTGTCCGAGGGCATCAGGAAGTTTGCCGCTGATGCCATCAAGCTGGAAGACCTGCTGAGGAAGAGGCTGGCCCAGTAAACCCTCTTGTACGTGTGTCGGCATGACTGGTTCAGTCCTTCATCGCCGATGGTCATCAGCAGCTGACCACAGTGTCATGAATCCAGTTACTGGACCTGTTCATTCTTTGACTCTTCTTGCCTGCCAATGATGTGGATGGAGTTAGCCTGTTATGTGACTGGTCAGTTCCTTTCTTGCTATATACTTTCAGTTGGGAGCTGAAGGGTTAAGGATCCAGTTGCCGAGCAAGGCTTTTATTTTATTTTTTATTTTTTTCTTCTTTGTTTTTTACATAGAAATGGAACTATGCTATGTGATAGATACTTTTGCATTTTCTGCTTCTGTTTTCTATGTTTGTTGGAAAACCAACTGCGTGGACACGCATGAGAGAGATTGTGGGTTTGAGAGTCCTTTGAATGATAGCTCTATATAAATACCTACTCTGCAAGTTAAATGGGGTAGCTACAGTGTCGTGTTTTTTGTTGTTGTTGTTCTGCTTCTTCTTTTTTCCTAAAATTTGGTCCTTGGTAGTGCACTGGTGCTGAATTCAAGGAAAAAATAACAACTGTTAAGATGTCCACTTTGAATAGATGTTTTGTTTATCAGAAATTATTTTGTTTAAAGAAGCAATAGCAACAAAGTGGAATAAGGACATGGAAAAGGAGATGAAAGTATGGAGATATATATAATATTAAGTTCTTTCATTATGACTTGATTTGGTACATTCTTGTGTTTTTCTTTTTCATAAAGACGTCTGTAATTTTCCCCTGCAATCAGTGGTTCCACTTTCGTCAATTTCTGTTCATTCTTGTGGGCTGCTAACATATATTTTGTATTTAAATGTCTTTGGAAATGTGACATATTTCTCCATTTACTGCATTTATTGTTTGAGAATGTTTGTTTTTTATGCAAAGGAATGTTTAAAAAGTGTTTTTGTTACTGTTAGTAAGATGGGTTGTTTCTTTCATGCATTGAAATCTTCAAGCTATTGTTTATTTCCCCATGATTTTGTTCTTCTAGAGATTTTGAACAAGTTGTATCTTTTTAATGTTTTTTTAAACTTTTTATATATATTTTTTTATATTTTGTTTAAGGACATTGTTACATTTTTCATATAGTAATTACTACACCTCATTTGCCAAGCACTTTATTTTTGACACGTGAATTATTCTTTAGGTGTTATAATTCTGTGGCAATGACCCATATATGAGTTGCACTGGTGACATTTCCTTTTAGAACACTGTGTTCAAAGTAAATATAAATACTATAATTAGTATGAAACAAATGACTAAAACTCAAAAGAAAGCAGCAAGCTGATTGTTAATAGGAATTCATTTTCTTATGTTAGAATGCCTTTTTTTCCTGTTTTTGTCCAGATGGTTTTGTTTTATACCTTATATCGACCTTTTCAAAATTGTGTACAAATTTCATTTAGAACTGGAGTCCAGTGCAGTTTTGTGACTTGATTTGAACAGCTCAGGTTCACATCACTGAGGGCTTCAATGTTGCATCACTGGATAAAAATGGTCTGTAGATGTTTGTGCCATCTCTGGTTGTAACTGCCTTCAGTTTGCCCATTCTTCTTTGATTGTGTTCCACTCTGAAGAGAGAAGCAGACGTTGCAACGATCATGCAAAGACATGTATGTACGACCGTGCAGAGATGGTTTGAAAAGAACTATAGTTCATAGTTTTCTGTTGCCACGGGATGTGTCCGCCTGTGCATGATTGTTTACAACACATCATTAAATGTGATTCTGCTACATTTATTTATGTCTAGATTGCTTACAACACATTGTTTAATGTGGTCCTGCTCCATTTATTTATGTCTTTAGGGCAAGCCAACCGTTTGACCTCCAGTTTCTTTTAGTATAATTTACAATACTCATGGTATGTTAACAATCTGTTGAAAAGATATCTTGTTAATAGGTTTTATTTATAAAAGAAAATGTGTTCAGTACTATGAATCATCTTTCTCTCTCAGTGACCTTGCATTGTCAGTGCATCAGTGGGTGTTGTCTTTAATAATTCTGACAGTGGTTTTATCTGCAGGTGTAGTGTGCGATAATAAGAGGGATGGGAGCAATAATAACAACTGGAATTGTTTTATGTTAACTAAAATGTGTTATGGTTTGTGCATTTACCACAAATTCCATGCAAGTTTATGATGTAATTACAAATAAAAGAAATATCAACGCTGCACTTTAAGTCCTGAGAATATGTGCTGAGAGATTGTAAAGTATGTTAATGTCACTTAAGAGTGTGTGTGTGTGTGTGTGTGTGTGTGTGTGTGTGAGTGTGTGTGTGGATCAATTGATTCTTAACATTTGATGCTCAGTCATCATAAGGAAGTTAAGGTCATGTCAGGGGAAAACATGGTCATCAGATCATAAATAAAAATTTGACTCATCCTGTTCTGGACAGATTTTTTTTTTTATGATCTGATGACTCCCAGACCAGGTTCAGATCAGATCAGTATATAATTATCTGCAACAAACAATGAGTTACTGTCCTTAAAATTGCACATGCGCTGTTTACATTTTTCCATCACTCATAATTTGCATGGAAAAATAACTTGGTCTGGGAAAATGATCTTCACGTTTTGAAGAAGTTTTGGAATTGTGAAGAATAATCTTGCTCAATCCCGGCTTGAGATGCCCATGAACTTTATACCTGTATGAACCATTTCTTTAAAGAGGGGTTCCACTGTACACTGTATGAGCTGAGCGCCTGACTTGTGATTGAAAGGTTGCAGGTTCTATACCTGGTAGAAGTGGCAGGAGAATTTTCTTCTCCAGTGTCAACTTTCTCTGCTGACTCTTATTTCGGTATCTGTTCCACACCCACATTAGCACAGCAGCACATAAAGGATCCTGGTCATTCTGCCAAACGTGTAGGTGGCAGGTCACAGCCAGTATGCATACACCCCCACAGTTAGAACTTATGCTAGTGTACAAAGAAGTTGGTCACCTATTTGTGTGTGTACGTTTTGTGTTTGAGTAGGACTGGTTTTGTGGGCTGATGTGACAAAAGGGTTTGTGTACGGGACTGGAAGGAGTTTTCAAATGTGTGTTTGCTAATGACAGCTTTTGATTGTCCTGAGGTGACCCTGTGCGGTGGACAGGATGTTAAAATTCAAGTACTAGCTAACTAACATGCATAGCTGTCAACCCCTTTCAGGAGTAAACCTTAGTCCAGTTTGTGAACCTGTATTTCTCTCATGCAGGCACAGGTCTTTTGTTTTTTTGCCAATCAAATATGCTACAATTGTGTGTACAAACAGAAGAGGAAGAACAACAACAAACAAACCAGTAACATTTTCAGTTTTATTGGAAAATATAATAATGAAGTTACGAGACTGGAAATGTACAAAAATAGAAACAGACACAAAGCCATGAGTATACTGTACAAACAGATCACATGTAATATACACAAAATCTGCTTTAGCAACAAAATAGATCTGATTTGTTCATGAAACCAATCACAGTTCCAACACTAACATACAGAAAAAGGATGACAGCAACATGCAAAGACTCATGTCACCACTTAAACTGCTGAGCAGATTTCCCCATGTTTGTGCTTGCTTAATCATCACCATCATCATTATCATCATCAGTTTTTTTAGCGCATGTGTGTGTGTGTGTGTGTGTGTGTGTGTGTGTGTGTGTGTGTGTGTGTGTTGTGTGTGTTTGCATGTGTGTGTGTTTGAGTGAGTGTGTGTGTGTGTGTGTGTGTGTGTGTGTGTGTGTTGTGTGTGTGTGTGTGTGTGTGTGAAGTATCTCTAATAAAAGTTACATAATACTGCAGTTACTTTTTTCACTGAATCATTTCTGTGTCTACCATGTTGGAGTTATTCATTCTACAATAGATAATATTTAGTGTATCACTTTATTATGACATCAAAAATTAATAAACATTAAAAGAAGCAGACAAAACAAATCATATTCAAACCCAATGAATGTTATAATCTTATATAAAAGAGAATAAAACACAATGACAACAAAAAGATGTGTATGCACAACCACCGCTGTTTAGTTTTGAGGTTTTATATATACTTGTACAGCTAGTGCTTTATACACAATATATATGTACAGTGAGAACAGTGAAAGGATACTGCTTAAAACTGCATGTGCATGTATGTACTGTGTGTGTGTGTGTGTGTGTGTGTGTGTGTTTGTGTGTTCAATTCAATTAAGAAAATTGTAATTATCCCACAAGTGGCAATTTTGTTGTGGTCATGGGGGGCTCGTAAAATAATGAATACATAAAGTTAAATGAACAATACAACAACAAACACAACACCACCAACAAATGGGTCTTACCTTAACCATAGTTGTAAATATAGAACAAACTGTGATGTCATCATAAAATAGTAATGAACTTATGACCACATACTTGTTTTTGTTTATCACAAGGTAATATAAGGTAAAGGTGTGCATGCATGAGTGTGTCTGTCTGAGCATGCACCTGAATGCATGTGTTTCTATGTTTGTATGTAATCCATAGTTTAAGAGTAGTAGTATTTCTAAGTTGAGCAATTCTACCAACTGTCGGTTGCTACATTTAAAAACAAAACAAAAAACTTCACAATACGTAATAGGTTCAAAAAAACAAAAACATGACAACAAAAAATAACTTGCATTCATAATCTGGTAACATTCAGTTGTTGGAATTTCCTCAAGAAATTGCAAGTTCACCTCATATATATACACTAACAATTATTCATACACAAAATAATCTATCATAATAAGGAAAGAAACTAACTGCAAATTCAGATTACCCCAGTTCATGCCTCATAAATTATATCAGTATCAGCATTGCCATCGCCAGAAAGTCCTTGGTGGTAATTCTCGCAAGACAAATATTGACCGTCTCCTCATGTACAAAAGTATGGACAGCGCAATGGCATATGAAATGTAATGTCAAAGGCAAACTACAAGTACTGTGAACATTTTACTTTGTACGCATGTACACAGGTGTGATCGAAAGAATAAATAAGTAGATTTAAAATGCCCAGAGAGCCTAGTATGAGCAAGACAGAAGGAAAGATTCAGTGTGATGATAATCGGCAATGAACACAAATAAGGAGGAATAATTAGTTTCCCCAAGAACAAGCAGTAACTTCAAAAAACAGAGAGAAAAAAAAAAGACGACACATTTTCTTTTAAATTTTAATATCACTCACGGCAAAAGGTTCAGCAGCTTGAAGTATCTGAGTGTAAATGAAGACTACATTTTTTACCCACTGAAGACAAGACAAAACTTTACAGTTTAAGAAAACTCAACATTCAAAGTGACAACATTATGATCACTAGCAATGTTAGCATTTTACTTTTGGCCAGTCTGGATTGTGTGATTGCTTTGCCATCTTATTAAATTTGTACAACGTGAACCTGTTCATATTGAGTTGTTTTACTCACACCTTTTTTTTTTCTTTCTCTTTTTTCTTCTTTCTTTTTTTTCTTCACAAAAAGCCTGCACGTTTCAGCACATACCTCTCAGGCATGAATTTGGTGGTTTATGTTTAACTCACAAAAAATGCTAACAAAACTGCACCCCCCACCCCCCGCCCCACCCCATGTTTTTGTTTTTGTTTTTTTGATTTACAAAAAGCATTCACATTTCACTTTTCAGCACATGTCACCAATTTAATATTAACAGCAAATGTGTGAAACTGACTGCATTTTGACAACAGCTAAGCCTGCAGATGGTTACGTCTTCAAACTACAATGGTCTTGCAGATGTTTGTTCATTAAAAAACAACAGGAATTAATTAGCGCTGGTAAGACATCACACACACATACATGCACACACACACACGCACACACATGCATGCACACACACACACACACACACACACATGGCAACAAAGATCTGAATTCCTATGGTATTTCTCTTCTGGCATGTATTATACACATAAACTCCACCACAGGAGTTAGTTAAGCCAGTACATTGAGAAACTGTTTTCAAAATGTAACTTCTGAGATTGGGCTAACATTTGATATTTACTCGTTTACTAGTGCTGATGACCTACATGAATATTATTAACTAATTTGTAAGATGAAAATTTGGTCATGACCCATATACTGTGATTTAGTAAGGTTACCCTCAGTATTGTGTGCATTGTTACAGCGCAGTATTACTATTAATCATAATTTGCTTTCACTTTAACTCTCAGTGTAAAACATTGCACTTACAAGCCTCAGTCTTTGAAACTCAATCACTTTTTGCTTGGTTTTTAACAGCATAAAATGTCTGACATCTGTGTGCAACACTGTCTCATCTTTACTGAAATATAAGAGCATAAACATTTCATTTCACCAAGTAACAAGTGCAAAGGGATTTTCCCTGGTACTGATCTCCAATACAGAATTAACTTGACCAGTAATATACCTATTTTGGGCTACTAAGCTCAAATTCAGAATTGACTTGACCAGTATCTTGGTATTGAACTCAAATACAGAACTAACTTGTGTAAAAGTGTAAATTTGCCCTTGCAGCTCCCTCCCCTCTTGCCCCCTCCCAAATTAAAAGAAATAAATATTAATAATATCATATATATAATACATAGTTATTTGTCTGATCATTTTTCATTCAATAAACCTCCCTTCCCCCGTTGTCAGATCACTTTTCATTCAATAACCCCCCCTCCCCTAACCCCTCCCAATTTAAAAAAAAATATTTTAATTTATATATTTACATAATTATTTGTCAGATCCTGTTTAATTGAATACAAAATCAACAGAGACAGGGTGGACCTGGTTTGTCATACAAGTGCCCAGTAATACCTCCCCCTTCCCCTTTCCACCATTCCCTCCTCCACAGCACTTTGCAAGGCAGTGTCTGACAGTGACCCGATATAAAAGGTAAAAGGAAGAGATGGCAGCTGTCCTTTGTTGCTCAATGCCCATCTGTCAAAGTGAAGTGCAATATTCCCTCCCAGCAGCAGTGCTAGGACACTTGCCACTGAAACAAGCAGTAATGGAAAGAATAATACATATATATATGCACACATACACACTAGCTCTGAGAGAATTAATACACTGTATCTGTAGATTTTTTGATATTTTCTTAGGTTGTGTGTGTGTGTGTGTGTGTGTGTGCATGTGAGAGTGTGTGTGTGTGTGTGTGTGTGTGTGTGTGTGTGTGTGTGTGTGTGTGTGTGTGTGTGTGGTGTGTGTGTGTGTGTGTGTGTGTGTGTGTGTG
This sequence comes from Alviniconcha marisindica, assembly GCA_018857735.1. Lineage (NCBI taxonomy): Eukaryota > Metazoa > Mollusca > Gastropoda > Provannidae > Alviniconcha > Alviniconcha marisindica. The sequence continues at coordinate 989,875 of JABMCL010003454.1, read as the reverse complement.
TGTGTGTGTGTGTGTGTGTGTGTGTGTGTGCATGTGTGTGTGCATCACTGCATGTGTGTGTGCATGATTGTGTGTGTGTTGTGTTGATCACTTTTATACAGTGCTATTCTCCATTCTCAAGCAGATTCATTACACTTTTGTTGCATGTGATTCTAAACGAGTGTAGCTTTTTTAATAGCGTGTTTTTTAATATCCACCAAAGTGGTGTAATTACAGTGCTGTTTGGTTGTTACATGGCTGGTGCCCCATGAAATTGCTGCAGTCTCAGCGTGTTCTGTGTACACCACACAATCAGTGGAATTTGAATTTGTGATTGCTGGCATATTTAGTAAGTTTGTGTTTTATGCCCAGTCAAGTAAGTAACTTGGTGTTTTATGCCCACTCAACCATTATGGTTATACCAGGGTGACCAGTCTGGAGAGATACATTCATGAGACCAGAGAGGTATCAGAGAAATAGGGGCTACAGTTAAGTTTGTATCACCCTCCCTTTACTTTGCGCTAGAGTGACTTGTCCGCATCAGTAATCTTTAGTGTTACTGTGATAATTATTGAAAAAGGTCTTACCCGTGGCCACTACGCAGGAACCTTACGTCCAAAGGAATCTTCACACTAAGTTTCATACTATTTACAGACCAATCAAGACATTGACAAACAATATTTTAACTGAAAATTTTGTCATCATTTTTGTTTTGGTTTCACAAGTCATTTTATTAGCAGACCAGCTTGCAACATGTGTAGTCTAGTGTATGTGTGTGTATGCATAAATTCTGTTTTTGTTGCTGTTTTTTGTTGAAAGGTGCTTACTTTCAGTCCTGGACCACCGTCTCCATGTTGCTGCATTTCTGCTTTTCTTTCCATCTCCTCTTTCCTTTGCTGTTTGCGTTTTAATGCCTCTGGGTCTTTCACTCCTCGACCTTCATTGGCTTTCTGCCTTTGTTCCGCTGCCTCAGCTAGCTGTCTGCGACGCGTTTCCTGTGCACATGGATACAGCATGAAAATTTGAAATCACAAAAAAAGTTATCGTTAATTTTAAATTTAATGGACATCATTTTCTGCAAGGACACATCATGAAGTCATAAACAAAGTTATCTTTAAGTTAAAATTTAATGGACATCATTTTCTGCATGGACACAGCATGAAATCATAAAATTAATGGACACTGTTTTCTGCATGGATACAGCATGAAATCATCAAAAAAAGTTATTTTTAAGTTCACGCACAGATACAGCATGAAATCATCAAAAAAAGTTATTTTAAGTTCAAATTTAATGGACATCATTTTCTCCACAGATACAGCATGAAAATGAAATCATCAAAAAAAGTTATCCTTAAGTTCAAATTTAATGGACATTGTTTTATGCATGGATACAGCATGAAATCATCAAAAAAAGTTTTTTTTAAGTTCAAATTTAATGGACATCATTTTCTGCATGGATACAGCATGAAGATGGTGAAGTCATAAAAAGTACCTCTTCTTCTTCCTGTCAGGGATGGGGCTCTGTCAGTGTCAGAGCATTGCAAGTCCTACAGCAAGGTGCATATTTAAAAGGTGGTCGTGGTCAGTGTTTTTGGTGTTATTGAAACAATAATAAAACAATAAATAAGACAGCTAAACTTAGGTTTAAACTATACAGATATCTTTGTGTACTGGAATCTGATTTGCACTGTTTTGTAATATTGGAAGACATTTGAATCCCTCAACGCCCCCTCCCCACTTAAGTGTATGATACTGATCAGTGTCATGCACATTCAAATTCACTGCAGTGTGTGTGTGTGTGTGTGTGTGTGTGTGTGTGTGTGTGTGTGTGTGTGTGTGTGTGTGTGTGTGTTTCCATACATAATACTTTATGTAAACTCTTTTTGATAGGACTGTGCTCTACATCAGTTATTCAGTATTATATATGTGTATAGAATATATCATGTTTAGGTTAATATGTACTATGTGAGCGCTTGGGGCATTGATGAATGTGTGATAAATGTATGTTATTATTATTATCATTATTATTAAGTGAATTCATTAACAATATTATTTTATTGAACTTGAAGTACCATAAAAACCAATTTCTACTCTAGTCAGCTGATCCTGATTTTGGTGTGTCATGGGTATTGGGTATGCTGATAATGCTGACATGCCGTTAAAATACTTATAGTTAAACTTATAGTTAAATACAGGTAACGAGAAGAAATTCTACTTTTATATCTTTAAATTGCTAACTTTCTGTACAGTGTTCTTTTTTGTTCTTTTCTCTTTTTTTCTTAAAAAAAAGAAGAAGATGAAGTTTAAAATATCCCAGAAATTTACGATCGCCTCCTTGGTTATTACCGGTTTTTGATCTAGTATCCGTACAAAATACAATGTGTCGAAATTGTACACAAGCAGTAAGCTCCCTGTGACGACCAACAACAAATGAGTCAACAAACACTGACAGCAAACCGCCCCTGCCAAATATCCCTCTTGCAAGATTTGCATCGTCATCATAACAAAAATAAACAGTATACTTACAGGTGAAGGCTGATCGTAGTCTGATGAACTACCATTCAAGCAAGGAAGACAAAGGCCCATCGTCGGAGGAAAAAGCTGTCAACGAGTACTGGTCCGTCTCTACTTTTCTTTTCTGGGAAAAAAACCGCAATGAGTCAAGGAAGATCCCATTTGCTAATTTACTTCAGTAAGCACATTTTTTGATGACGTAATAGCAGATCAAACAAATTATTTACATTACTAAATCTGTGACAGCATGAGTTTCTTACCCGTATTTGATTGTTTGCGGTATTGTTTCTGTTCGGTCTTATTATAAACTCACTGTTTGTATTTTAGGCGTGGAGGCGAGAGGGATTTGGTGGGCTCATTTACTAATGAAACCCCACAAGTATCAAGGTAGACAACTCTCAGTCACACTAGAGGAAAGTCTTGCTGAGCCTGACAAGAATCCTCAGGTTTGTGTTGACTGCACATTAAATTCTTCGTCAAATGTAATCTTTTTATGAAATAAACTGCACCTGTCAGTAAATATAGGTAACAGCGTCCCTCCCTTAGGACTTTAAGGAGAACCGGTCCAAAGTTAAGCCCAATCTAGCGTGGTACGCGTGCTGGGGTTTGCACAGGTCTGCCTTGAGAATGAGATTTCTCTCCCAGAGTCAAATCAATAGTACATTAGTTAAATTAGTAGCTGTTTTGTGTTAAGCAAAATGGTGATTAAGCTGTTTCTCCCCTTACGGGTTTCATCTGAAGCTGAAGGTATGACTTACATTGTAATTGTTACAAAGTTTTGAGCTCGTTTGTTTGACACTGATTAAAACTATATTAATTTATTAAAAGTAATTTTACTAGTAAAAATTAAAACCTCCAATTTAGTTTATCGGGCTGGCACCCTTATCATGTAAAAGAGGCTCAGACTGAGTCTCATCTAGTCATAAGGTGTTAAGAGTCTAGCAGACAAATGTGTTCTCACTTCCAATACAAACTCTGAACTCTGTTTAGATCTCTGTTTTAATACAAAACTTTCACAAATGAGGCATGGAAAACAGAAAGTTTGTAATTCAGCAATGTATAAGTAACTTAGTTAGGTCAACTAACTTGCGTTTTATAATAATAATAATAATAATTATAATATTAATGCATGCTTATTTTACTTAATATCATGAATTGGCTCAGCACTAGTAGTGGTAAATTATTATTTATTATTTTATATTGTCATGTAAGCCAGTTGTTATGTTATGTGTGTATAAAGCTATAATTGTATAAATATAATGTATGCATACTTTGTTCATTCCTTTGATTTTGTAACTATTAATTATATTTGATCTCTTTTCTATCTTTGTTTTCAGAATGTTGGTGTTCAGATCAGCAAAGGTAGATTTCCCGCTTTGATGTGATCACTGACCTCATCTGAAGCGTAACCTTCATCAACAAGACTTCAAGTTCAAGAGCAACAACATGAATGTGACAACTTTGGGGAACTAAAAAAAAAAAAAATTTAAAAATGTAAATGGTTGCTGATGTCATCATTTTCTTCACTTCCTGTTCAGGCCACATCAGCGATAGTAGAAAAGCAAAATGGATCCACTGCAACTGATACAAAGGTAGGTACTACTGAGACGGAAAGGTGGATTTTTATCCTCAGATTGACTCATTGAAAATGAGATGAACAGAGGAAGGAAGAGAGGGCTTTTTGTGTAAGAGAAAGAGAGAGAAAGTTGGGGGGGGGGGGGGGGGTGTTGGAAAAAATGTTATAAATTTGCCATCAACCCAAAAAGAAGAATTTTTTTTTCTCCAAAACAAAGCGAAATATAGGGTACAATCAAAATCTGGTAAGATTTCAAATTGTAGTATTTCAACCAGTTACCAGTAGAAATTAAGTAAAAATGTGATTTCTCCCAGGAAAAAATTGCAATCTCTGCCGGTAGGATTTTAAATCATGCAGTACAGGTTGTAATTTTGATTTCTAATGGGAGAAATCCCAGTTCAGATGATTATCAATTATTGATGGCAGTGTATCTGGTTACAGTGACTGTGTGACTGGTTTACATGGAGTGATGGACCACTTTCGTTACCTTACGTGTCACACAGGTTTGAAAAAAGTCTAGCATGATAACCAAATATGGGGGAAGAGTTTAAACTTTAAATTATTTAATATTATAAATGTTGCACTTGCTATCGGTTTGTTTTAAAGCAGAATTTTATTTGAAAGGAGCAGGTTAGTGAGAGTTCTAGTTCTACTGTCATGAGCTCTGCCATCATCATCATGTACAATGTACTGTATTTTGGTTTTCTGTTTTTAGCTATTCAAGGAGAGGCGACTCTGTGGGTCAGTGGCTGGCTGACTTACGGAACATGACTGAGATTGAGTGCATGTGTGTTCTGCAAGGAAAACCATTGCAGACTGAGAGACACCAGTCTGACCCGTCCATCGCTGTGACAGAAATTAAAGGTTGGAGAGGGGACTGGGGCTTTAATGGGGACACAAGCACAAGAAAAAACTGCTAGTATGCAGAAACTAAAATAACACAATACTTTAATATCCTTAAAAGGAAATTTGCTTTCAAACATACCATTAATTAGTATAACAATTAACATGTAAATGAATAAAATTCAAGTTAATCATATGATAATTTAACATAAGACATATATAATATATATTATATGTAAACAGTCAAGAAAAATAAAGTGTTTAAAAACAAATTACAATTATAGCTGAAAACAGGTTAATAACAACATAAGATAACATATACACAGACACGCACGCACGCACACACGCACACACGCACACACATATTTCCAGTTTCAGGCTTCATATGGCTGTTAATGTTGCTTTAAGTTTAATGCTGATGCAACAGAAGTACTTCTTTGTCCAATTTAAATTCCGTGGAGTGCCTTGAGGATGGTTTGCTATGAAGATTTTTTTTTTTTTAATATCAATTTATCTAAAAAGTCAGAAAAACTACTTCCAAAAGGTTGGCTTGTGACATAATTGACACTTTTCTGCCCCACACTGCGACCTTGTTCATGACATCACAGACACAGTCTATCAAGCATAAAGTGGCCTCTTGAGGATATTAAGCATGTTGCTTATTAGCGGATTTTGTTGTTGTTTTGTTTTTGTTTTTGGACAGTTTTTGTTTTACACAGCTAGTACAACTTTTCTTTCTTTTTTATTTTCTTCTAGAGAGCATTGATGCTGTCAAGGAAGAGGCTGATAAAGTTAGTGAGGACTTTGCAGAGCTTTTCAGGTATGGTCTTTTTGATACAGGTTTACCTCTTGGTTGTTTATTGTGATTTATTATTTATAAAATGCATGGACACATGCAGGCATGTGTGTGTGTGTGTGTGTGTGTGTGTGTTTGTGTGTGAGTGTGCATGTGCATGCACACGCGTGTGTGCACATGCACACACAGAAGGATGCATGCATGCACACACATGTAGCTCACACACACACGTTATGGTAATAGTAATGCATCCAAGTGCACATATCCACATGTACGTATGGATCATACATCCACATCCGCAAGTACTCTTGGAACTGTATTATATGCACTCAGAAATGGCACACACACACACACACACACACACACACACACACACACACACACACACCACACACACACACACACACACACACCATACCACACCACAAGACACCACACCACACACCACCTCGCACACAAACACTCGTAAATTTTTACAGGGTATAGCGCTGTATAAGAGTTATTATTATTACACATTCACACACAAGGTGACTGTGACATTGAAACTTTTCATGCATCAGGTGTTTTGAGGGCTGCCGGTGGGCAGATCTGCATCAGCATGCAGTGGACATCACGCAGCACATTCAGTCCCTGGTCCACACCTGCAATGCCAGGTTGAAGGATGTGCCTGTCTATGTTCTAGAGGTAATTAGCCAACAGACCCCACAGCTCGACTAGTTGTCCTGGTTACCATGGGTTTCAGAGCATCTTGCAGGCTTGTGTGTCCACTGCTTTTGTGTGTGTGTGTGAATATGGATGCAGACATGCCTCTGTGTGTGTGTGTGTGTGTGTGTGTGTGTGTGTGTGTGTGTGTGTGTGTGTGTGTGTGTGTGGGAGTGTGTGTGTGAATATGGATGCAGACATGCCTGTGTGTGTGTGTGTGTGTGTGTGTGTGCGCATGCATGAGTGTGTGTGTGTGCATGTGTGTGTGTGTGTGCATGTGCATGTCTGTGTGGGTGTCATGTGTGTGTTTGTGTGTGTGTGTGTGTGTGTGTGTGCATGGTTGCATGCGCATGTTTTCATGCGCCCGCATGTGTTTGTGTTTGGGTGAGCCAGGGCAGGGTGTACTCAAATGCATGGCTGATTTCACTGACTGAGACAGTGCAGATAACAGCTTTCATGAATAAAATGAAAAGTCGAATTTTTGAATAAGGGAAGAAGAAAAAACATGACAAAAGGTTGATGTGGAACAACCTAACCCACCTTTTAAAATTTCTGTGCTTTTAGTTCAGCTAAGGTGATATTTTTGCATACTGTAAAACAAATTGCATTACCTCCAGCACATTGTCAGTAATACATTTTTGTAACTGTAACATTGATTACACCTCACATATAATAACATGTATGTTTCTGGGCATTATCATAGCTTGTTACAGATGCAGTGCATTTGCCAACAGATAAATCATTTTCACGTACAATTCTGAATGGACACATGTTTTCAGAGGGATCATCTCAAAACATATAAAGTGATGCAGAGATGTCTCTACAAAGTACAATGTGTCTGGCATTTGGAGAGAAAAACAAAATGAAAATCTTTCTGCATGATTCTACAATGAGTGCGACCCCTGAGCTCTCTTGGTTTATAATATGTATATATATATATTTTACTTTTCAGCAACAAGACATGGTCAAAGGAGAAAGTGTGAAGCTGGTCCGGCAGTCGGCAGGGTTAGTAGAACCAGAAAATGAAATGGATATTCAGCTTAACAGTTGCACGTCTCCCATACTGATAAATTGAATATTGGTGACATGTGTAATTAGGTACTATTATCAGCAACACTCATTCATTAGGCATGCAGCCACTGTCCTCTGTGGGCACATTAAGAAGGATAACGTTTTTGTCTTTTTTTAATGCAACCAAGAATGCACGTAAATGATTGAGACTGATTTGAATGGATTAATTGGACTTATTGCTGTGGGAAAGGATGGGGGTTTTAGGGTTTTATTGAGACTGAGAATTAAATGAGGGCAGTTACACCCAGAGAAAGTTGTGTGGTGTAGCTAAGGAGAAGGAGGAGGAAGAGGTTATTGCTAAAGGCCTATGAGAGACATTGTGTCATAGTTCAGGAGCTGTGTGAGAGTCGAGGTGGCCATCCTGGGCTGTCTGTCCTAATGAGCCTTCTGGTTTCTGTGGACGTAAAGCTATATTGAACCATGCTTCGGCATTGGTCTCAGCTTGTTCCTAATATGTCGACTGACATCTGAGGACATTAAGCAACACTACCTACCAAGACATTGTGAACAGGTATGGAAGACAGAAGGGTCAGCATTAACATGGTGACTGGTACCTGTTCATGGCAGGTTTTAGACATCCCAGATTCAGATTTGTGTGTGTAAATATTGTGCATTTTGATGTTTGTTTGTTTTTTAACTTGAGTATGAAATGTACGTGCCTAGGACTCATTTGAGAAAGACCCCACTATTATTGCCTAGGCCTCATTTGGTCTAAGACCCCACTATTATTATTATCAGAACCAAAAGGATTAACAACAACAACAACAACAACAACAACAACAACAAAAATGAAGTGAAACCCACCCACAAAAGGTGGAGATGACTTGGCTATGTCCTCTGCGTCAACAAAAGTAGAATTCCACCTGCTGCTTTGAAATGGACACAACCACACCAGACCAGAGGGTTAAAAATCATGATTTTTTAAATTTTGTTGTTGTTAGTGTGTGAAGAGGTGTTGTTTCCTGCTGATAATGCTTTTATTCTCAGAAATTTAACATGTCATGTCAAACTGTATGTGTTCTATGTGTAGCAGACATGTACTAGAAATTATCTAAACTTGACTTGGAAGTCATTTTCCTCAGGTGGCTCTGTTCAGAATAAGCATTTTCTTCCCCAGCTTTTGCGACAAAGAGTCCCAGGGACTGAACAGCAGCAACAACAACAAAATCCCGCTGGTGAACCAGCTGACGTTCCTCGGCCAGTCATTCAGTCGACTGGTGGATGTGATGCTTGGACACCTTATCCAGAAGATTGGTAAGATTTTGTGTTACTTCTTAAAGCAGCTTTAATGTGTCTGCCACTATCAGTAAGATTTTATGTTAGCAGAGCCTCCGCTAGACCGGCGTATGCCGGTTTTTACCAGTAAATGTTTCCCCAGTACCGGTAAAAAATATAGTCGCTGGTACCAAGTACTGGCTGAAACTGAACGTCCTGTGTGACTTGCTAGAGATCATACTCTCTACCCTGGGTCCTGAAGCAAGTGGAAGCTCCCACTAAACCAGATCACTTCTGGTGATGTTCAGCAAGCAAAACAGTGAACGCAAAAAACTTTCACTGCCATTGGCAACAAAACTGAGTTTGATTACAGTCTGTAAAGGGTGAGTTGTCAGTACATGGTCGATTGTTTTTCCCACATCTGCACTGAAGAACGTGCACGTTGTTACTCGGAAACTAGATCTAGCTCAAACGTCAGTGGCGCCTACACATGCTGAAAAACATTGATAAAACTAACGTTTTCAACGGAAAAGACTGTACCGGTTGAGTGAGGGTTGGTATCGGAATATTTCTTTCTTGCCGGTACAGCGTACTGATAGTCTCAACAGTCTCGTGGAGGCTCTGTGTTAGTCTGTAATAATAATGATATCAATAATAAATGGAAATTTCTACAGCGCCATGAATTACCTGTGCATGGGCAGGAGTGGTTTTCCATCAGGGTGGACATTCACCAGGGTGGTCTTTCATCAGGATGGTCTTTCATCAGGGTGGTCTTTCATCAGGGTGGTCTTTCATCAGGGTGATCTTCCATGAGGGTGATCTTCAATCACGAGGGTCTTTTGTCAGGGTATCTTCCATCAGGGTGATCTTTCATCAGGGTGGTATTTCATCAGGGTGATCTTTCATCATGATGGTCTTGCACTGGGATGGTCTTCCATCAGGGTGGTCTTTCTGAGTTTCATCAGGGTGGTTATTTATCAGGATGGTCTTCCATCAGGATGGGCTTTCATTAGGGTGATCTTTTGTGAGGGTGATCTTTCATCAGGGTGATCTTTTATCAGGATGGTCTTTCATTGGGATGGTCTTCCATTAGGGTGGTCTTTATTTAAAGGGTGGTCTTTCATCAGTTTTTTTTAAATCAGGGTGGTCTTTCATTGGGGTAGTCTTCCATCAGGATGGTCTTTCTGTCTTCCACCAGGATGGTCTAACATCAGGGTGGTCTTTCATGAGGGTGATCTTTCAACAGGGTGGTCATCCATCAGGCTGGTCTTTCTGTCTTCATCAGGATGGTCTTTCATCATGGCGATTTTTCATGAGGGTGATCCTTCAGTAGTGTGGTCTTCCAATTCCATCAGGCAGGTCTTTCAGCAGGGGTTTCGCTGCACCAACTACTCTCTCTGTCTTGCAGTGGACAGTCTCACCAGTGGCTGCGGTCTGACCACTGTACATGCGGCCATCTCCTGCATCATCGCACTGGGACTGGACGGGGAACACATGTGCTTCATCGTGGCCAGGGTATGTTGTTCCTCTTTACCTCTTGCAAAACAAGTGAGAGTAGCACACTGGTCAGGTAAGCAAAGCATGTGATGAGTGTTTCGTTGTGGCCAGTGTGCATTGTTTTTTTTCACCTCTTGAACAAAAGAAGAGAGTAAGACACTGGACAGGTAAGCGACAATGTGGTGAGTGTTTCATTGTGGCCAGGGTATGTTGCTCCTCTAAGAAAAAACAAATAAGAGTAGTGCCCTGTCAGGTTAGCAAAACAGGTGATGAGGGTTTCATTGTGGCCAGGGTACATTGCTCCTGTTTACGTCTTGCAAAATCGGTGAAAAAAACGCTCAGGTAACAACAGTAAGTGACTTGAGTGTTACATGTCACTTCTGTGTACACACACACACACACACACAACTGCACACACACACACACATGCACAACCGCACACACACACACACACACACACACACACACACACACACACACACAACCGCACACACACACACACACACACACACACACACACACCACACACACACACACACAACGCACACACACACACACACACACACACACACATGCAGCTCTGGTCAGGTAACTAATACAGGTTACAGGCATTTTATTGTGCCCATGTTGCATTGCTCCTGTTGACAAGTGAGGCTGTTGCTGCTTGTCAAGTAACCAGAACAGGTGGCCAGGGTTTCCTTGTGGCCAGGTTTCCACGTGGCCTGGGTTTCCTTGTGGCCAGGTTTCCACGTGGCCTGGGTTTCCTTGTGGCCAGGTTTCCATATGGCCAGGGTTTCCTTGTGGCCAGGTTTCCACATGGCCTGGGTTTCCTTGTGGCCAGGTTTCCATGTGGCTAGGGTTTCTTTGTGGCCAGGTTTCCATGTGGCTAGGGTTTCCTTGTGACCAGGGTTTTCATGTGGCCAGGGTTTCCACAGGGCCAGTGTTTCCATTTGGCCAGGGTTTTCATGTCAGGATTTCCATGTGACCAGGGTTTCCACATCTAACATGGCAGGGTTTTCATGTGACCAGGGTTTCCACATTTTAATGTAGCCAAGGTTTTCTTGCGGCCAGGTTTCCATGTGGCCAGGGTTTCCTTGTAGCCAGGGTTTCTGTGTGGCCAGGGTGTACTGTGTACTTCATCATGCCAACCAAAATTAATTGTGCTTGGACAATATTGCATGCTAATTACTATTGAATGTCCGCTGCCTTCATTGTTCCGCAGGAAGGAGGAGTGAGGGGCTTGCTGGATGTGTGTCGACGAGAGACCTTGACCTTCACACGCTCTCAGGCCCTTCGAGCGCTGGCCACCATATGCTGCGCCCCTGAGTGTATCGCAGAGTTTGAGAGGGTGAGGTCTGGTGCTATAAACTGTCATGCAGTCCTCCATTGGGTGAAGTCTGAGAGGCTACGGTGCGGTTTTGCAAATTGTCCGGTCCATTTTGGAGGATGTAGTTTGAGAGGGTATGGTTTCGGGTACAGTTGGAAGGGTAAGATATGTCAGATTGTCACTGTGAAGTGTGCGGTCCTCTTTTGAGCACAGCTTGAGGGGGGAAGGTGGGGTACCGTGGTTTGTGTGATCATGTGTTGTAAGCATGGATTCCTCATCCACATGATGGTATTTCTGGTTCCAACGCATCGGCTTCAGATGCTCCGCTGGAGAAGTAAAGATCAGGAGAAACATTACAGTCCCTGCAAACATTCTGATGACACTGCTCTGAAAGAGAAAAGAATTAAGCTGTTGTCCATCATCACGTTTATCTGTTTGAAAAGTCAAACTTTTGTTTGTTTCATCGCTAGTGCCCAAATGCCACTACTTTACCGCTCTCTTTCTTTCTGCCTTCCATTCAGTCTTCTTTATTTCCTTCCTTTGTAAATTTGTAAACCTCCCTCTCCGTGCATGTTTCAGGAGCGGGGGGTTGAGCTGTTGGTGGACTTGCTGTGTGAATCGGGGTCACCAGGGGAGGTGATGCAGGGTGAGGCGGCGGGGGTGGTGGCTCAGCTGACCTCCCCTTGCTTGCAGCACGGACATCACTTGGCGGGCTTGCTGCAGGACTTGCACCGCCTGCTGCAGGCTTTGCTCCGTGAGTGCCTTTTTGTCGTCCACCTGACAGCCACAGGTAGCAACCAGCTGGCCAGAGAAACCCCTTCCCCAACTTTTCAGAGTATATCAGTGCAAACGCACCAACGTTTAACGCTTATAGAGTTTAATTTTGCAAAAATCTGAAAACACCCAGATAGACCCCCACTGGCTGCTTTTGCCTGTAGCACAGTAAGCCGGCTCGAGTTAAGACTCAGTTGGTGAGAACGGGTCACATATATGGTGACTGTGTGCAATCTAGAAATGAAGTTGATCAACTTAGTTCTAGTGTAGTAGCCCTGGTATTTGATAAACTGTATCACAACCCTTCAGAATGAGGATGTCACAGGAGCAGCAAAGTTTAATTGGGTGAATAGCTGTAAGTAAATAACTTAGTGTTTTACGCCCAGTCAACCAGTAGAGTTAAATCAGGCTGAAATAGGGGTAATATGATAGCATGGTCACTTTTGTGAAGAATGCCTTCCTGTTTGAGCTAAAGAGGCATGTGCACTGCATAAATCAGCTGACATTATTATCACAGTTTTCTTCTTCTTCTTTTCTCCTCCAGAGCTGTGTCAAAAGTCGCTGAGTCATGAGGTGTTTCTGCTGTCAACGGCCGCCGTGGCCAACATCACCTTCCTTCATCCCCAGGCCTGCAGCGCCTTACTGCAGATGGGGGCACCGCAGCTTCTCATCAAGGCTTCCTCTGTGCCAAAGGCCAGGTCGCTGTTTGCCAAAGACCAGGTAAGGTCATAGTTTGCCAAAGACCAGGTAAAGTCACTGTTTGCCAAAAACAGGCATGGTCTCTGTTTGCCAAAGGCCAGGTGAGATCAGTTTTTGCTAAAGACCAGGTAAGGTCGCTGTTTGCCAAAGACCAGGTAAGGTCACTGTTTGCCAAAGACCTGGTAAGATCACTGTTTGCCAAAGACTGGATAAGATCACTGTTTGCCAAAGACCAGGTAAGATCACTGTTTGCCAAAGACCTGGTAAGATCACTGTTTGCCAAAGACCAGGTGAGGTTGCTGTTTGCCAAAGACCAGGTTAGGTCACTGTTTGCCAAAGACCAGATAAGGCTGCTGTGAGTGGTGAAGAAACTCCCAGACTTAGTGTGTAGAAGTGTTGCTTCTGTGAACGGGGACTTTGCTCATGGTAATAAATTGGACAAGGGGGTTCAACATTCTGGGGTTTGGTACAGGTACAAATACATTCTATTGGGCCAAACGTCTGTCATCTCACGTAAAACTGGCATCCTTCACTCCAGGATAGGAGCATTAAAGTAATTAAACCCAATTTTTAACAATGTATTACCATTTCTAAAGGAAAATAGAATAACCGCTTAATAATTTGAGGCCTAAAGAATGTAATTCTACTCACATGCACACGTGCATGCATGCACACACACACACACACACACACACACACACACAAATCACCCAGGCTGACCCCCAGTGACTGTTTCTGCCCTTAGGGCTAATTGACAGTGGCGACTTGAGACTGGTTTTGTGGGAGAGGGTCACATAACAGTATTCTGAAAAAAATGGAAACCTTTTGCCCATGCTGATCGTGAGAACGTTTGCATCACCCAACTAAACCTGAAGACGTAGACCTCATTTTGCCCAGGTGGCCACAGTCCTGGCTAACATGGCCGCCCACCCACCCTGCCAGGCGGATATTCGGCATCACGGAGGCGTGGAGCTGCTGGTTCGATTCCTTCACGAGCGTCCGTTGTCTCTAGCAGGCAGCGCGGAGCTTGCAGCCTGTGAGAGAGTTCAGCAGAAAGCGGCCATCGCCCTGTCCCGTCTTTGTCACAGCGGTGCCAGCACAGAGAAAATTATACATACAAAGGGTGAGTTATGGTGTGTGGTTAAAAAATTAAAATACGAAAAAAAAAAAGAAAAAAAAGAAGAAGAAGAAAGGGATAGATACAATAAGTGGGTCAGTTTTGCAATAATAATAAGCATGTACATTTATCATGCGCTCATCAATGCCCTGAGGGAGAGAGAATAAGGCGTACACTAGACCAGTCACCAGCTGTCTTGTTTTTTATACAAGTAATGCTGTGCAGAACATTGCTGACTGTTCTCTTTCTACCTCTTTGTTTTATTGTGTATTGTCTATCTTTACTTTGTCTTCTCTTATGGTGTGGTTTCTCTTATTCTTTGCCCTGATATAACTGCACTGGTTGACTGGGTGTAAAAAACACCAATTTACTTACTTACTTCCCTTATTCTTTTTGTCGCTGTCTGTGTGTGTGTGGATGTGTGTGTGTGTGTGGATGTGTGTGTGTGTGTGTGTCTGTGTGTGTGTCTGTCTGTTTGTCTCTGCCAAGTCTCACTCTCAGTCCTTTGTTTGGATTGATGAGAATGAAGGGAAATGCCAGAATCCAAACACATAAAAGGTTAAAACGAGCACTTGCTTAATATGATGAAACACAACATGAAATGACTGAGCTGATGGGCAAAGCAGCCACCTCAAGTGGCCTGCATCTCAGAAGATGATGTGTTGAGGAGCTTGAGATGCTACCTGCAGGCACGAAGCCGAGGACATTGCACCATCAGTGCCTGTAGGAGAGAGGCATGAGAAACAGGAAGCACTCAACAAGCTTCCTTGAAAGGATGAGAGAGGGCCATTGTCAGTCAGATGAACAATGGAACTGTTTCAAGGGCAGTGTTGGGGAAACTTCTGAGCCAGAAGGAGCGCACAATTAAAAAAAAAAATTGAGTGCAGAGATACTATCTTGAATTGAACAATTGTAATATGTGCGCATGTGATTATCTTTGTGCATGTCATGTGTGTGTGTCTCTGTGTGTGCATGTCTGTTTGCGTCTGTGAGCTGTTCAAACTATTTAGAGGGGTTGCCATTTCATTCGACAGCCCTTCCTCGTCTCGTAGAGCTGTGTCGTCACGGAGAAGCACGGAACAGGAGTGATGCTGTCTTGGTCGCTTGCTTGGTGAGTGTTAAAGATGCTTAGAGAATACCGATTGCATACGCTTCATGGGAGCATATGGATGGCCAGAATCCAGCGTTTCTTAAATATTGATCTCATTTCAGGACAGCAAAACTCAGAACAGAAAATTGCTGTGCATTTGATACTTGTCAGCCTAAAAAATGCTGTGCATCATCCTTTCAGTAATTACCAGGCTCCAGTTTGGAATTTGTCGCCAGTGAATATTCACCTCTCCCTGTCTTTGTTATCTTTTTAAGCTCAACCTAAAGCACTTAAAGCACACCTCCCATGCTGCCTTTCTGTAATATCTAGCTGACTGTCTGTTAGCCTTTGAGGAAAGCTAATATTATTGTATATTAGGGTTAGGGTTAGGAGCATTTTTCCAAACACTCCAAGTCCAAGCATTTCAGCACATCACAACCACAACCGGATAAGTCCATCTTTGTTGATCACTGTTTTATTTGTTGTTTAACTGTTGTTTCGTGGCTTCGAAAAAGGAGCTTACCCCAGAAATTTGCGCATGATTTGTATTGTCATATCAGCTTAGCATTATTTTCAACCTTTTATGTGTTTGGATCTTGCTTTAGAATGCTAGCAGTCGTCCTGCTGTTTAAGGGGACTTATTTTTGTTTTAGAGTGTTTTTTTGTTGTGTTTTTTCATCTGTGCATGGTCTGGATTTTCTGTGAACAGGCTGCTTTGCGCAAAATCTGCAGTGTTTGTGGCACGGAGGGAATCCGACCCATAGACCACCGACAGCTTGTGGAGCTGCAGCTTATGGACTCGTTTCTCATCTGTTCAAACACTGATGAGGACTTTGTTTGAACAGTTCAATGCAACTTGTTGACTCATCTTGTTTTGTTTGTTTTTGTTTTATTTTTTCACACACAGATGAGGACTTTGTTTGAACAGTTCAAGGCAACTTGTTGACTCCTTTTTTTTATATATTTTTAATCAGTTCTCACACAGATGAGGACTTTGAACAGTTCAAGGCAACTTGTTGACTCATTTTTTTATCAGTTCTCACACAGATGAGGACTATGTTTGAACAGTTCGAGGCAATCTTGTTGACTCATTTTTTCCCCATCTGTTCTCACGCAGATGAAGACTTTAGTTGAACAGTTCAAGGCAACTTGTTGACTCATTTTTTTTAATCAATTCTCACACAGATGTGGACTTTGTTTGAACAGTTCAAGGCAATCTCGTTGACTCATTTTTCATCTGTTCTCATGCAGATGAGGACTTTGCTTGAACAGTTCAAGGCAACTTGTTGACTCATTTTTTAAAAATCAGTTCTGACACAGATGAGGACTTTGTTTGAACAGTTCAGAGCAACTTGTTGCTCATTTTTCATCTGTTCTCACATAGATGAAAACTGTTTGAACAGTTGAAGGCAACTTGTTGACTTGTTTCTACATATTTTTATGCAGACGATAACTTTTTTAAACAGCTAAAGGCTATGTACTGCCTGTTTCATAAAAAAAGAGGGTTTTTTAATACGTGTGTTTTGATACAAGTGATGTATTTTTTTGAATGGCAAATTCCCTTCTTTGCTGTTTTTGGTTATATAGACTTCTTTTTCCATCTCTACAAACACAAATGAGGGCTTTGGTTGTTTGAAGAGTTAAAGGCATCTTGTTGATGTACTTTTAATCTATTCTTATGCAGCTGAGGACTTTGTTTGAACAGTTCAAGGCAGCTCTATGGCTCTTTACTTATATATTGGAATTTTCATACAGACAGCAACTTTGTTTAAACAGTTAAAGGACTGTTATTGCCTCTCTTTTACATATATATATATATATGTTCTGAAGCAGATGAGGCCTTTGTTTGAATTGTTAAAGCCTATTTCCTTGGGGCAAGGTTCTTGGTAACATGATTTATTTATTTTTTAAATTGGAAGGATGAAAAAAGGCCATCGTCTCATCAGTCAGACACACATTGGAACTGTTTCAAAGGCAACGTTGGAGAAACGGTGAAATGATGGGGTGGAGCACATAATTCTGGGCTTCCTGACCCCCCACATGACCCCCACCCAACTACCCCCTGCCCTACTACCCCCCCTTTTTTTCCCGTTGTTTTCTTCCTCTTCTTTGCCAAACACAGCAAGCGTGCATGTTCATCTACATGGTGTTTCTTTGCCAAACACAGCAAGCATGCATGTTCATCTACATGGTGTTTCTTTGCCAAACACAGCAAGCATGCATATTCATCTACATGGTGTTTCTTTGCCAAACACAGCAAGCATGCATGTTCATCTACATGGTGTTTCTTTGCCAAACACAGCAAGCGCGCATGGTCATCTACATGGTGTTTCTTTGCCAAACACAGCAAGCACGCATGGTCATCTACATGGTGTTTCTTTGCCAAACACAGCAAGCACGCATGGTCATCTACATGGCGTTTGACTGCAGTGTGTAAGTGGACACTGCGATTTGCAAAATGTTTGCAGTCCTGAGCATCACATCAAAGAGAGGTGGACAGTTCTGTAACCCTTTTTTCTGCATCGTCTTGTTGCTCTTCTTTGCCAAGCGCAACAACATGCACATTGACGTGTAATGTGTCTAATCAAGCATGTCTACATAATATTCAGCTATGCTGTTTAAAATGAATGAACACTGCAATTATCAGAAAGCTTTGCAATCCTTTAAAACAACAAAAAATGTTTTGATAATGATATTAAGAATGAAACTTGTGTGTGCCACTCATTCCATCCATTTTGGCTGTCTTGTGATACATATTTGGCCCGAGAAAAAAATACTCAAAGTATGTCTGTGATTTGTTTTAGTTTTTTCCTGCTAAGTACATCCACTGCAGAATTACTCATTTTTAGTCTTACATCGTCTTGGATCATGCAAATTGACAAACGTCATATAACTTTGGGATGCTTTCAGCCGCTTTTTATAACTTTTTTATGCAGCAGTTGACTATTTAATGGTGTCTGCTGGTTGATTGAAATGAGGAGCGAAAAGGGGGGGGGGGGGGTCTCCTTGTTGTAGTCCTGTTTGTTCAACTTCTTCTAGAAGTTGCCTTTTTTGTTACATTTGTCTGCCTTTGACTGGCTGTTTGCTTGTGTATTTGGTTCGTGTGTGTGTGTGTGTGTGTGTGTGTGTGTGCGCGTGCGTGTGTGTGCATGTGCATTTATGGCGTGTGTGTGTGTGTGTGTGTGTGTTTGTGTGTGTGTGTGTGTTTATGTCTTGGCATGTGTGTTTATGTGTGTGTGTGCAGACTGAGCATCAGCATGCATGCCAAAACCTGTGTAATTTTGAGTGTTTCGAAACCTGGTTTACAGATTTCTTTCACTGAAATTTTGTCCATATCTCTTTTAAGATACTGCAACAACAGAGTCTGGATCCTCTTGTCTTCAAGCAGCTGATAGCTTAATGACTGTTTACACTGCCGTTTGGAGTACGCCAACAACTGAATGTCTTGTACATATCAATTATGAATCTATGTAGCGTTGTGAGTAATATGAATTAACATGGACGTTACAACTCATTCCAGGCATTTTGCAGCCTTATGGTGTGGTATATAAGCTTTGAAAATTTGTGTAGGGCTGTGGAAGGTATAAATTAACATGGATATTATCACTCATTTTGCAGCCTTCATGTTATATAAGCTGCAAATTTATCCATTGCTGTGAATGGTATGAATGAACATGAACATTGTTACTCATTTTGCAGCCTTTGTGTTATATAACCTGTGATTTATCTAGTGCTGTGACGGGTATAATTTAGCAAGAACATTATCTTCTCATTTTGCAGCCTTAATGTTGTTATATATAATAAGAAGTGCTTAGGAATAGGTTTTTAATTCGTTCACTGCCATCCCATGTACGTTCTTGAAGGAGTAGTGTGACTGGTTGCATGTGTATCTTTGTTGCTGAAGGCTATGATCCACTTTCAGTCACAGTCATATAGCAACATGATGTACGATCAGTTGCTAAGGGAAACAACAGACTGTGATGTCACTGCTGAGCAACTGATCAGGAAATTTAGGTTGCAAACTCGCTCTATTCACAAATGGTGATATTCCCGCTGTTGTGCTTTCGTCTTAGCTCTGTCAGAGTAATAATAACGACATCTGGTCTGTCATTTTCCATAGCAACTGATCATGCATCATGTAGTTTTATGACCGTGACCGAATGAGGCAAATGGCCTTTAGAATAATACATAGTCAGTGTGTGTGCGTGTGTGTTTGACTGTTATTGGTAATGGTTTTAAGGGTTTATTGTTTGTTTGCTGTGTCTTTGTGTGTTTGATTGTTATCGGTAATGGTTTTAAAGGTTTATTGTTTGTGTGCAATGTGTGGTGTGTATTTGATTTTTATTGGTAATGGTGTTTTAGGGTTTATTGTTTGTTTGCTGTGTGTGTGTGTCTGTGTGTGATTGTTATTGGTAATGGTTTTAAGGGTTTGCTTATCGTTTGTTTGCCTTTTTTCTGGCCAGCATGAAATATCAAGTGTCTGTGTAATAGACATTGGCCATTTCATGACAATAATTTTAGCAGTGGCTTTTCCTGGGGGGCTGTTTACTCCAGACCTTTCAAAGTGTGTACGCCTTTGACTTCTGTTAAGCTACACCGTCAAGTCGGTTTCAGTAACCTTTTCACAAGCTCAAGGTGATGGGACCAGGGTATCACAAACGCAAATCTGTGCAGGTTGTAGTTCTTGTAGACATGATCATCCTCTTGTCTGATCAGGATTGATTTTTGTGTGTTCTTTTATGCACAAAATGCTTTTTGGTGACTTTGACTTGTGCTTAAAGGGGACCCAAAGTGAAAACTGCCAAAGGTATGTAAAATATGCATTTGATTCCATTCCTGTCAACAGGACCGGTGATGTTTCTTCACTTGGTGTTCGCCTGAGCTAGCCTCCTCAGTTGCAGTCAAAACAAATGAATTTTGATTATTTTAGTCTCATTTTGTGTGTGTTTGTGTGTGTGTGTGTGTGTGTGTGTGGAGTTTTAAACATTGTATTTTCCAGTTTTAAATATGCCCCCATCTTGTCTATTTTGCTTGTTAGCTGTTTCACCGTTGCTTTATATCTTTCCTATTGTTTAAATGATGATAAACAGAGTGTACTTTGTGCTTTGTCGTGAGTGTGTTTGTCCTTTAAAAGCAATCGAACAAAGAGACGAGAAAGCATAATTTGTTCAGATATTTTCTTTTTACTACAGTACCTTTTTTTTTTTTTTTTTTAATGTAATGAGCGAGGTCTGTATGTGAAAGCTTTTTTTGCCAGATTTGGAAGCTTTTGCTCTGGTGGTGGTATTTTAACAATCCCACAATTTAGCATGCGTGTGCTTAACTGTCTATCCTTTCATTTGCACTCATTTGGTGCCATTTTAACACCATAGCTATACGTACATATACATCCATGACCATATTTTTTTTACAGGGATTACGTAACAGGGCCAGGGGTCAGTGACAGGTTTTGTTTTCCTTTGGAATCAACTTATGGATCCGTAAGATCGGAGCCTTCTTTGAGTATGCAGGCTAAAGAAACAACATGTATACTAATATAGCCATTTCAAAACAGTTCCATCATTGTGGAACAACATAGTCACAATCAGACAGTGTTTACGACGCACAATATTTAAAGAGAAAGGAGAGCCAAAGTGGAATCGAACTGGTAACGTCCCTATCCGTTTGCCAGCCTAACGCCTCACCGCTAGGTCAGACTGGTTAACGCACAATTTTCCCGTGAAGATGGAGAGTTACTATTGTCCAGTGGGTTGGTGTTGTTGTTTTTAACAGACTCAGCACTGTTACTTTGTCCTCTGGTCTGGTGGGAAGCAGGACTGAGTGCCTAGTCCCTCACATGAGGATAAAAACATGTTGGACCTTGTGCTTCTGGCTGAGCACGTTAAAGATCCATGGACAGTTCAAAACTGGAGGTTGGAAAGTGGAAATGTGCCCAGCCCCTTTGGCCAAGCGAACTCATATTCAGGCCCTACTGCATCGCAAAAGAGACGGCTAGCGGACCAGCCTCTCTCTTGCCTCAGATCACAATAGCTAAATGGGAGCGGGGATAACTTGGTAGAGTGACCGGCTGAAAAGCCGGGTGCAGTACTGATGCGGGTTCGAGTCCCCGATGCGACAAGGGATTTTTCTCTTCAGAGTCAGCTTCCGGTGCAGACTATTACGGTGTCCGCACAGCCCCCGTGTGCAGTCACATGCATCAACATCCGTGTGCACGTGAAAAACCCCAGACACTGCAGCCTTACCGTTGTTTGGACACACGAAAATACGACACGCTCTGATAGGAGTGGGTAGCGCTGCTCTTGCGGCTGCTGTGCTGTACCCAGTGAAGGCGACCCGAATTTCCCGCGAGGGACAAACGAAGTACTAAAAAGAGAAGCGAAAACAAATAATAAAACTGTCACTTAGGAAAGTAATAATACTAATACTAATAAAGAGGATTTCTAGAGCGCCCATCTACCGCACAAGGTGGGAGCACAGGGCGGTTTACAATAACATTAACGACAGACACACACGCACACGCATGCACACACTCACGCTTCGGACGAAGGGATAGGCACGGCTGTGAAAAACAGTTTAGAAATAATTATGAGCAACACACGCAGTCCTCTCCCCCTGTTGAATGCATTTTTCAATGTACATTTGGTCTGCCCGACTCTCTCTCTCTCTCTCTCTCTCTTCTTCTTCTTCTTCTTCTTCTTCTTCTCTCTCTCTCTCTCTCTCTCTCTCTCTCTCTCTCTCTCTCTCTCTCTCTCTCTCTCTCTCTCAGCTTCTTCTTCTTCTTTTTCTTCTTCTTCTTCTTCTCTCTCTCTCTCTCTCTCTCTCTCTCTCTCTCTCTCTCTCTCTCTCTCTCTGCTTATGACCTGAGTTTGACTGTCCTGAGGTGACAGGTAGAGCTTTTTAAAGTAACACTGAGTGGCGCTGCTCTTGCGGCCGCTTGCAGTCTTTACAGACCTCAAGTGCCCACAAGGAAGAATCAAGTGTTTTGGGTTTTTATCACCTCGTTACATTTTTCTTGCTTGACTCTAATTACAGATTGTGTGTCACCATTATTCGTATGGGTATCCGCGTATTGCCCGCGAGGGAGAACCGAGTGTTTTATTATCTCTTTGCGTTTTTTTTGCTTGTTTACTTCTAGAGATGATGATGATGATGATGATGAAGTAGAGCTTGATGTCCTCGGATGTCGGTTGACATATGAGGGACAAATTGTGACCAATGCCGATCGAAGCACGGTTCAGTGTTGCTTTACGTCCACAGAAACCGTAAGGCTCGTTAGGACGGAAAGCCCAGGACGGCCACGTCGACTGTCACACAGCTCCTGAGCTCTGACTGTGTCGTTGATGATGATGAAGTAGAGCTTGATGTCCTCTGATGTCGGCTAACATATTAGGGACAAATTGTGACCAATGCCGATCGAAGCACGGTTCAGTGTTGCTTTACGTCCACAGAAACCGTAAGGCTCGTTAGGACGGAAAGCCCAGGACGGCCACGTCGACTGACTGTCACACAGCTCCTGAACTCTGACTTCTAGAGATTGTGTTTCGCCACTATTTATATGGGTATACCAGTGTTGCCCCCCGAGGGAGAATCAAGTGTTTTATTATCTCTTCATTTTGCTTGTTTGAGAGATTGTGTGTCAGCACAATTTACTTTGGTAAACCCGTATCGCCCGCAAGGGAGAGAATCAAATGTTTTATTATTGCATTTGGCTTGTTTTAGACATTGTGTGTCAGCACTATTTGTATGTTGCTTGAGCCGAGTCACATTCTTTACAGCACATTCACGCCAGCAAGAACACCAAGGCTACATTAAAATCTTTTTAATGCGCTGCATAGTTACGTGGGGGTTGTCCTCATGCAGCCATGATAACTACCTTGCATAATCAGCACCGACCCTCCAGAAAGGAGATAAATGAATCCTCCGAAGTGTTACTGCACGTGTGGCCGGGTAAAAACAAACAACGCAAAATACGGCAACACACGCAGTCCTCTCCCCCTGTTGAAGGCATTTGTCAATGTACATTTTGTCTGCTTGACTCACTCTCTCTCTCTCTCTCTCTCTCTCTCTCTCTCTCTCTCTCTCTCTCTCTCTTCTCTCTTCTCAGCTTCTTCTTCTCTCTGTCTCTGTCTCTCTCTCTCTCTCTGCTTATGACCAGAGTTTGACTGTCCTGAGGAGACCCTGTGTGGTTGACAGGACATTAAAATCCAATTACTACTACTACTACTCTACTACTCTCTCTCTCTTCTTCTTCTTCTTCTCTCTCTGTGTCTCTGTCTCTCTCTGTCTCTCTCTGTCTCTCTGTCTCTGTCTCTGTCTCTCTCTCTCTCTCTCTCTCTCTCTCTCTCCTTTGTTTTGTTGTTGTTGTTGTCTTTCTTTTTTTGATAGGTCAATGTTCTTCCATTCCGTCAAATACTGCCAGAAACGAAAGGCATTCGTTGTTCGCAAACGGATGACTATAATAGCCATGTAGCAATTGTGTATTTACGTTCTTCCAGGTGATTGCATTGTGGTGGTGGACTTAACACCCGCTGGGATTTTTTTTTTTTTTAACATTGATTTTCACACCTTTTTTTTTTAATGTGATATTTATCCCCCCCCCCCCCCCCCCCCCCCCACCCCAAGAAAAACAAAAACAAGAACGAAATGTTTTTTCTTCTCTATTTGTCTCCAATTTTGTTTGCGCGCGCGCGCGTGTGTGTGTGTGCGTGCGTGCTTGTGTGCGTGCGTGCGTGCGTGCGTGTGTGTGTGTGTGTGTGTGTGTGTGTGTGTGTGTGTGTGTGTGTGTGTGTGTGTGTGTGTGTTCCTTTAGTTGGAATGACCTTGACGACTGGCAAGACATTGGAATATCAAGCATTAATGAAAACTGATAAACATTCGGTTAGTGCTGTTGGCTAGATTCCGTTGGAATATCAATTGAGAATAAGTAAAACAACAACAGCAACAACAAACAAACAAAAAAACAACTCCAAAAAAACATGTTGCACAATAGTCTACGGTTGACGGGTGTTGGAATATGATAATCAATCAAAACGAAACAGGTGCACAGTGCGGCTGACTGTAAAGAGACGTTGGAATGTGAAAATCAACGAAGAACAGACAGGTTGCACGGACATGCGGTTTGACTCTGAGGCAATGGAATGTGAAAATCAACGAAGAACAGACAGGTTGCACGGACATGCGGTTTGACTCTGAGGCAATGGAATGTGAAAATCAACGAAGAACAGACAGGTTGCACGGACATGCGGTTTGACTCTAATGAGGCAATGGAATGTGAAAATCAACGAAGAACAGACAGGTTGCACGGACATGCGGTTTGACTCTAATGAGGCAATGGAATGTGAAAATCAACGAAGAACAGACAGGTTGCACGGACATGCGGTTTGACTCTGAGGCAATGGAATGTGAAAATCAACGAAGAACAGACAGGTTGCACGGACATGCGGTTTGACTCTGAGGCAATGGAATGTGAAAATCAACGAAGAACAGACAGGTTGCACGGACATGCGGTTTGACTCTGAGGCAATGGAATGTGAAAATCAACGAAGAACAGACAGGTTGCACGGACATGCGGTTTGACTCTGAGGCAATGGAATGTGAAAATCAACGAAGAACAGACAGGTTGCACGGACATGCGGTTTGACTGTAATGAGGCAATGGAATGTGAATAACAACGAAAAACAAACAGGTTGAACAGTACGGCTGACGAACGTTGGAATATGAGAAACAACGAAAAACAAACAGGTTGAACAGTACGGTTGACAAACGTTGGAATATGAAAAACAATGAAAAGCAAACAGGTTGCGCATACGGCTGACGGCAGTTGGAATATGAGAAACAGGTTGAACAGTACGGTTGACGGCAGTTGGAATATGAGAAACAGGTTGAACAGTACGGTTGACGGCGGTTGGAATATGAGAAACAGGTTAAACAGTACGGTTGACGGCGGTTGGAATATGAGAAACAGGTTAAACAGTACGGCTGACGAACGTTGGAATATGAGAAACAATGAAAAGCAAACAGGTTGCACAGTACGGCTGACGGAGGTTGGGATATGATAAACAATGACTTGAAAAACAAACAGGTTGCACAGTACGGTTTACGGACGTTGGAATATGAGAAACAATAAAAAACAAAAAACAGGTTAAACACTACGGTGTATGGACGTTGTAATATGAGAAACAGTTTTAAAAAAATATAAAAAAATGCACAGTACGGTTGAAGGAGGTAGGAATGTGAGAAACAATGAAAAGCGAAGTTGCACAGCACGGTTGTTGAGCGGTTGACTTTAACGAAACATTGGGATATGAAAACCAATGAAAAACAAACAGGTTTTACAGTGCGGTTGACGAAACGTTGTGCGTTTGACTCTAACGAGACGTCGGAATACGAAAACCGATGGAAAGCAAACAGGTTTCATAGTGTGGTTGGCTGGACGTGAACATCGGGACAAGAGCTGACTAACCATCCAAGCGAACGCCAGAAGGAAGCTCCCGAGCCTGTTATTTCCGTCAACAGACAGAAGGACGGCGGGAGAGTCGCTGGCGCGGCAGAGTTCAAGAGCACTCGCTCTCAAAAGCCAACGGTTTATTATCACGATCGAGCGTGGCCACGTACCACACTAGTTTGCGAGCCGGTTTGGCCAGGCGGTAAGGCGTTAGGCTGGTAAGCAGAAGGGCCTGGGCTCGATTCCGCTTCGGCTCGCCTTTCTCTTCAAAAAGGTTGTGGTTTGTGGACACTGTCTCGTGACGTTGTCCCTCACAATTAATGAAACTTTAAAATGGTTCTCATCGCTGTCCATCTTAATGCGGGAGCCATCCTGGTGGTGACAGCTAGTGTAACGATAAGATATAATCTTCCTCTTCCCCCGCTTTCGTTCGTCCCTAGTAAGCCTTATGGCTTCTGTGGACGTAAAGTACCATGAAAGAAGAACAAGGCCGCCACATGAATGGGTGACCGTCACGTGCTGGCCTTTATGACTCCGAGATTTCTCCGGGAGTCAAATTCTGTGCATGGCAGACTACAAAATGTCCTTCAGACGAGAGGTTCCCCCCGCGAGTAGCCTTTATTTTTCGCGTGCAAAAAAGCCACATACGTACGTTAAAGAGCATGTAGTCGGTGTCAAAGTTCGGTGGGTTACAGAAACACCAAAGTAACCTAACCAGTCAGTGTCGGGAATCTTCACAATGTTTGAGTTGGTCACTTTTAGTTTTTTTCTCCACAAGATTCCTGACCCATGACATTAAATAAACTTAGCCGATGTTTTGAGCTCAGTCAGCTACATAGGGGTATATCAAGGCTAAGTTAGTTGGTGCTTTGAGCTCAGTCAGCTACATAGGGGTATATCAAGGCTAAGTTAGTTGGTGCTTCAAGTTGAGCTCAGTCAGCTACATAGGGGTATATCAGGGCTAAGTGAGTTAGTTGGTGCTTCAAGCCCAATCAATTGCATAGGGGTATATATCAATGCTAAGTTGTTGACTGGGCTCAAAACACCAACTGACATAGCCTTGATGTACCCCTACGTAGCTGACTGGGCTCAAAACACCAACTAAGTTAGCCCTGATATACCCCTATGTAGCTGACTGGGCTCAAAACACCAACTAAGTTAGCCCTGATATACCTCTATGTAGCTGACTGGGCTCAAAACACCAACTAAGTTGGCCCTGATATACCCCTATGCAGTTGACTGGGCTCAAAACACCAACTAACTTAGCCCTAATATACCCCTATGTAGCTGACTGGGCTCAAAATACCAACTAACTTAGCCCTGATATACCCCTATGTAGCTGACTGGGCTCAAAGCACCAACTAACTCATGAGCGATACCGATCCAGAAAAATAGTTAAACGAGAAAGCTCTGCAACAACATCGCTAAACTCATTCACACAGTTTCGTGTTTTGTGGACTTTATACCCATGTGAGAAGACACGGGGGATATAAGACTTTACGGTACTGACGCGGAGCTATTACCTTGTCACTGACGGGAAGGAAGACCCTCCCTTTGTGTCCATGATGTGTTCAGTTTGGTTTGGTTTGTACACTGCTTTATAGGCTATATAGCCTAACAAGCAAGCAGTAAACCACCATAGTTCAGGAGCTGTGTGAGAGTCGAGGTGGCCGTCCGGCTGGGCTGTCCGTCCTAACGAGCCTTCTGGTTTCCGTGGACGTAAAGCTATACTGAACCATGCTCACGCATTGGTCTCAGCTTGTCCCTAATATGTCAACTGACATATGTGGACATTAAGCAACACTACCTACCTACCTACCTAGTAAACCATCATCATCATCATCATTCAGCCAGTTTCAAACATGGAAGCGCCCGTGCGTCGACACAACACGGCAAGGAAGGAAGACCCTCCCTTTGTGTCCATGATGTGTTCAATTTGGTTTGTTTTGTACACTGCTTTATAGGCTATAATTATTATAGCCTAACAAGCAAGCAGTAAACCATCGTCATCATCATTCAGCCAGTTTCAAACATGGAAGCGCCCGTGCGTCGACACAACACGGCAAGGAAGGAAGACCCTCCCTTTCTGTTCATGATGTGTTGAATTTGGTTTGGTATGTACACTGCTTTATAGGCTATATAGCCTAACAATCAAGCAGTAAATTAAACCATCATCATCATCATTCAGCCAGTTTCAAACATGGAAGCGCTCGTGCGTCGACCCAACTGACACGGCACGTGAAATGTACGGCAATTGTGCATCGGAAGAAGAGAAGAAGGATCACCATTAATTAATTCTCCTCACCGACACGGCCAGCTTAGTTATAGTCATGCGGTTCGGCGAATTCGGTTCGTGACTGAACTCGTAAACATCCGGCTGGAACAGCCATGAATATCACGGCGATATTCGGTTCGTGACTGATCTCGTAAACATCCGGCTGGAACAGCCATGAATATCACGGCGATATTCGGTTCGTGACTGAACTCGGCGTGAACATCCGGCTGGAACAGCCATGAATATCACGGCGATATTCACAAGTTTCCTGACCCATGCCGCTGAATTAAGAACCTCGAGCAATGGGCCGACAAGAGGCTTGCGCGGGGTTTATGATCTGTGCGATACATCCGTGAAAACGGTGGAGCTAAAAAGTGTGGAACGTAAAACTCAGCGCATGACCGTTAAACTCTTTGCACCAAAGGCCAAATATGTCTGCTCCCTTGACGGACGGACACACGTGCGTACGTACGGCACGTGGCTGATGGAAGTTGTGAACACTGTTCAAGACGGAGAGCGTAGTGAAAGGATTTAGCCTGTTTCACAGAAAAAGCAAGAAAAGAAAGAAAAAGCAACAACAAAAAAAAGAAGCTTAGCGTTGCCAGGCCGCAGGCATTGACAAATGCAACAAGACATAATTACAGTAATGAAAATATACAATACTGGCATCTGATCAGCTGTCTCTTTGTCTCACTGTGTCTGTCTCTGTCTCTAGCTGTCTCTGTCACTCTCTGTCTCTGTCTGTCTCTTTCAGTGTCTCTCTGTGTCTGTCTGTATCTGTCTCTGTCACTCTCTGTCTCTGTCTGTCTCTCTGTCTCTGTCTCTTTGTCTCTGTCTGTCTCTGTCTGTCTGTCTCTGTCTCTGTCTGTCTGTCTGTCTGTCTGTCTGTCTGTCTCTCTCTCTCTCTCTCTCTCTCTCTCTCTCTCTCTCTCTCTCTCTCTCTCTCTCTCTCTCTCTCTCTCTCCCTCTCTCTCTCTCTCTCAATTCAGTGTTGCTTTAGGTCCACAGAGACCGTACGGACTATTAGGGACCAGATCGGTCACCTTTACTTTCACACAGCTCCTGAGCTCTGACTCTCCCTGTCCCAAGGTGACCCTATAATATGCGGTTGACGGGACAATTCTTTCTGCCTCTCTTTGTCACCCAGTCTCTCTCTCTCTCTCTGTCTGTCTGCCTGCCTGCCTGCCTGCGTGTGTGTGTGTGTGTGTGTGTCTGTGTGTCTGTTTCTCTGTGTGTGTGTGTGTGTGTGTGTGTGTGTCTCTCTCTCTCTCTCTCTCTTTCGTCCTCACCGTTTGATTTTCTCCTTTGATATGTGCGTGAGCTCCGTTTTGTGATATTGTTTTTCCTTTTTGGGGTATTATTATTCGACCTGGTCAAAACAGTTGCATTTTGTTGCTGTCGCCTCTGCTTCCGGTGCACACAGGTAGGCTTGACATACGTTCGCACAGCACGCAATTATTTCATGTGCTCTCTAAGACGACAGCTTCCATTCCTTCAGTCAGACGGACAGACATTCATTACGTCTAGTGCCAGGTCGCCTCGTAGTCGTGTCTCCTTTAACGCGATTTTCTTTACGCGTACTGCTACTATCCTAGTCTCAGGCAAGCCAGCGGATGAGAAAATACAAATCTGATCTGCTGTTATACTAAAATATGACCAGCATGCGTATCTCTCTCTCTCTCTCTCTCTCTCTCTCTCTCTCTCTCTCTCTCTCTCTGTCTGTCTGTCTGTCTCTCTCTGTCTCTGTCTCTGTCTCTGTCTCTCTCTCTCTCTCTCTCTCTCTCTCTCTCTCTCTCTCTCTCTCTCTCTCTCTCTCAGTCTCTGTGTCTCTCTCTGTGTCTCTGTCTCTGTCTGTCTGTCTGTCTGTCTGTCTCTCTCTCATTCTCGGTGTCTCTCTCTGTGTCTGTCTGTCTGTCTGTCTGTCTGTCTGTCTGTCTGTCTGTCTGTCTGTCTCTC
>JABMCL010003454.1:952500-955000 GCA_018857735.1 Alviniconcha marisindica | reverse complement strand
AGAGCTGAGCTGACGGTTGAGCAGAGCATGCAGACACCGAGAACCGCTTCAGCACAGTAACTTGACTGACTTACGCTGGACCTTCCTGACGGCACAAGGCCGAACCGGAAGGGAACTTGAGAACACTACCGTAGATATATAACTATACACCGCGGAGACTGGCCATGAACTTGACGTAACAACACTTCCCTGCGACGGCCCGTCCGTCAGTGAGTGTCGAAAATCGATCAGCTGACCAGACTGATATTGCGGACAGTTCCAAAACCACCACTCCGCCACCACCGCCATCACCACCGGCCACCGACCACTCCTCTCCGCCTCCTCCACCCTCCTCCCGTCCCCCCTCCTGTCCCGTCCTGTCCCACGAAACCAGGAAGGAGACTTTAGTGAGCAGCTGCCCTCGACGAAAACGGGAAGAGGGAGAGAGTCCCACGAGACACAGAGACAGAGAGAGAGAGAGAGATAGACACAAATTACATCAGCGCTTTTCTCAGTCGGCATCAGTTACCGTGCGCTAGTTATTACGTGTGCCACCGGATAGCCGGAAGCGACGCTGCTGTGGACATGAGCCGAATGAACGTCTACCTCGACAACGCGTTCAACCCGTCCCCTGGGGCCGTCTGCTGCTTTGCCTTCGGCGGGATGCTCGGTAAACCCTGGACCCGGAGCCGGTCCCAACAGCTGATGCCTACGATATATAAGTAAGTCCCTGATTGTGTGTGTGTGTGTGTGTGTGTGTGTGTGGGTGTGTGTGGTGTATGTGGTGTGTGTGTGTGTGTGTGTGTGTGTGTGTGTGTGTGTGTGTGTGTGTGTGTGTGTGTGTTTGTTTGTTTGTGTTTGTGCGCGCGCGCGTGTGTTTGTTTGTTTGTGTGTGTGTGTGGAGGGTGGTGGTGTGTGTAATGTGTGAGTGTGGTGGGGAGGGTGATGGTGATGGTGGTGGTGGTGGTGGTGGTGGTGTGTATGTGTGTGTGCGTGTGGTGTGTGTGTGTGTGTGTGTGTGTGGTTGTGTGTGTGTTGTGTGTGTGGGGGGGGGGGTGGTGAGGTGAGGTGGTGGTTTGTGTGTGTTGTGTGTGTGTGTGTGTGTGTGTGTGTGTGTGTGTTTTGTTGTGTGTGTGTCTGTGGTGGTGGTGGTGGTTGGTGGTGGTGGTGCAGGTGGTGGTGGTGGTGTGTGTGTGTGTGTGTGTGTGTTTTGTTGTGTGTGTGTCTGTGGTGGTGGTGGTGGTGGTGGTGGTGGTGGTGGTGTGTGTGTGTGTGTGTGTGTGTGTGTGTGTGTGTGTGTGTGTGGTGTGTGTGTGTGTGTGTGTGTGTTCATTAAGTGGAGGTTGTAATATGAGCTAAGCCGCGTGAACGGGTTAAGTGTTGTTCTGACTCCTTCCCGTGGTCTGCTGATCCCGATAGGGACCATGCAGGCTCAAAGGGTTTTCATCAATACTCTGCGTCTGCTTAATTTACTTTACTCTGTGTCTCGACAAATGTAAGCGCTCCTTTGTGGGAAACACTGTTTAAAAGGACTATATCCTCCTCTAAAACAGTGTGTGTGTGTGTGTGTGTGTGTGTGTGTGTGTGTGTGTGTGTGTGTGTGTGTGTGTGTGTGTGTGTGTGTGTGTGTACTGTGCGTGTGTGTGTGTGTGTGTGTGTGTGTGTGTGTGTGTGTGTGTGTGTGTGGTGGTGTGCGTGCGTGCGTGCGCGTGCCTGCGTGTTTGTGTGTGTGTGTGTGTGTGTGTGTGTGTGTGTGTGTGTGTGTGTGTGTGTGTGTGTGTGTGTGAATACGTGCGTGCGCGCGTGTGTGACACATAGAAGAGATTAGGGACGGTACAGTTAAACGTCGCGTCGAACGTAGATACCGAGTTTCTCTAGTAACGATGAGTACGATGGTATAAGTACAAAACACTGCGAAGTGTCACAGCTCAGCTGTGGCATTTCACGGCGTGTGTGGCGTGTGGTGAGAGTTAATCAATCAAATTTACGGGTCTTTCCAAAGCAAAATCCTTAACCCCTTCACTGCCACGGCCGGTAAAATTTCCTGGATGAAAGAAGCACGGACGCGCCTCAAAAAGATGATATTTTCCGGTCCTATAACACATCTACTTTCCGTGCTATCCGTTTTGATGATAATCCTTTGACATGCCAGTGCGAAAAAGAAGACAGAAAGGTTTACGGGTTTCAAATTTCGTGCTTTTATTGGTCGTTTTCAAGTGACGTGGCAGTGAAGGAGTTAAAGCGGACCCTAAGCGAAAACGCAGCTTTGGCCTGAACTGACGTGCAACACGTGTTTCATCAATAATAACGCTAATAATGGGGTCGTAGATCTCCCTTTCTCATGTGAGCCCTTGTCGCGTTCATTTCATACTCAAGCTAAAACAACTGACTGACATCAAAAGACGTAATATTAACACACACAGAGATTTGTCATCAAACATGTGCGTGTGTGTGCTCAATATGCACGCACGCACGCGCACACACACACACACACACGTGCGCGAGCGCGTGCGCATGCACA
>JABMCL010003454.1:940000-942500 GCA_018857735.1 Alviniconcha marisindica | reverse complement strand
CACACACACACACACACACACACACACACACACACACACACACAAGCACACAAAACAAGCACACACACACACAACACCCCACACACACACACACACACACACACACACACACACCACACAACAATACAGCGCGCCACACACACACACACACACACACACACACACACACACACACACACACACAAGCACACACACACATGCAAGCACGCACACACACACACACACACACACACACACACACACACACACACACACACTCCAATTCATCACACTAAACCCATCCGACATCACCGCTTCAGTTTTGTTTGTCCCAGTCACCGGACGGCGACTGCAGTGAAGACGCCTGGCTGTGTGGAGACCCCGGTCTGGCTAAACGCAGCGGGCGGAAGACGGATGGGGGAGAAATGACGTTTTATTGTTTGTGGCAGGCTGGCGCTTTCAACGACAGACGACCCTGCATATTAAACCAATCCTCTCCGTCCGCACGACTTTCGCCTCGCTATAGTCTACACCTTGCGCGGTTTGTCCCCCCAAACTCCTCTCTATTTCTCTCCGCCGGCGCGAACTCCTTTAGTGCTTTGGGGGGGGGGGGAACATCACTTATTTACAGTCATTCCCCCCCCCCACCCCGCCACTCCCTGCCCCCCACTTCTCCTCCCCGCTCATCTCCCTCAGTTTCGGCTGTTACTACTGATCACTGCATGAGACCGTGTTGCTGTCAGTGTGTGCGCGTGTGTATAAAGTTATATCTATAATTATGGGATCCCACACGTACTGACCCAGTTGCTGCGGCCATGGTGATGCTGAAAAGTACGTGTACGTACTTCCATCGAGATCAGAAGTGGATCATCCGCGCGCGGATGTGGTCACGCACACACATCAAGGACGACCAAACGTGTGTGTGCGGTGGGTGTGTGGGTGGGTGGGTGTGCGTGTAGAAAGTACAGCCACTGCCGTTAGTGATGAACGCCAGGTTTAAACCGCGGTGTGCGCGGATGTGCTGCCTGTACTGTGTCACAGTTGGATGGAGTTCACTGTAATCAGATGTTAGATAGGCCCTATGCATAATGTATAAACAAACCGACCTGACAGAAACAGAATACGTTTTGTGTCAATTCTCAGTCTGGATATACACAGACAGACCTGCAGAAACGTAATACGTTTTGCGTCACTTCTCAGTCTGGATATAAACAGACAGACCTGCAGAAACATAATACGTTTTGTGTCAATTCTCAGTCTGGATATAAACAGACAGACCTGCAGAAACATAATACGTTTTGTGTCAATTCTCAGCCTGGATATAAACAGACAGACCTGCAGAGACATAATACGTTTTGTGTTAATTCTGTGGATAGATCGACCTGGCAGAATCATAAAACGTTCTGTGTCAATTCTCTGGATGTAAACAGACAGACCTGGCAGAAACATACTACGTTTTGTGTCAACTTTTCTGTGGATATTAACAGACAGACCCGGCAGAAACATACTACGTTTTTTTGTGTGTCAATTCTGTGGATATTAACGGACAGACCTGGCAGAAACATTATAATAGACTCGACAGAAACATACTACGTTTTGTGTCAATTCTGTGGATATTAACAGACTGCGCTGGCAGAAACAGTACGTTTTGTGTCAATGTGTGGATATACCACTGACAGACCTGGCAGGAACACAATACGCTGTGTCGATCTTTGGCTAATTTAAGTCGTCATAGTCAATGACTGTGTAAACACTCCAGGATCGGTCGAGGCGGTCCAACTGATGACCACGTGTGACCGGCAGCGATCTGCCAAACGTGTCTGGGAGAGAAAAACACACACACAAAAACACACACACACACACACACACACACACACACACACACACACACACACACACACACACACACACAAACCACTCGTCTGTGATGAATTGCAAGGATCAGTCACTGTCCGTTTGAGGTGAGATTGATGATGGTGGCAGCAAAAATATGTGTTAGTGAACTGATACGACTGAGTACGCCCAGTAAGTGTTTATATATGAGGTGCTATACTGATGAATGCGTCAAACAGGTGTTGATGAGGTGTTACTGATCTACGTTGGTGGTCACGAAGTGTGTTGGTGATTACGTCAAATAAGCCTTTGAAGGTGAGACTGATGATGACATCAAATACGTACGCATGAAGTGAAACGAATGATCACGCCAAACAGGTGTTTATGAGGTGTTAGTGATCTTACAGGTGGTTAGGAGGTGTGTTGTGATTACTACGCCAAGTAAGTGTTTGAAGGTGACACTGATGATGGCGCCATTATTCAGTAATCTCTTACGTGATACTATAATCGGCAGGAACATATTGGAAAGGTTCTGTGTGTGTGTGTGTGTGTGTGTGTGTGTGTGTGTGTGTGTGTGTGTGTGTGTGTGTGTATGTGTGTGTGTGTGTGTGTGTGTGTGTGTGTGAGAGAGAGAGAGAGAGAGAGAGAGAGAGAGAGAGAGGAGGAGAAGAGAAGAGGGAGAGAGAGA
>JABMCL010003454.1:920000-922500 GCA_018857735.1 Alviniconcha marisindica | reverse complement strand
CATTTTTATTAGAAAGCGACCATAACCGGAAAATTACACCTCTTATCTGTATACGAGGAAGAAGGCGGGTGAGGGAGGGGGGAAGGGGTGGGGGGGGAGGTGATTGCCACGAGAAATAAATTGAACCAGTACACGACTTTTGGTCCATAAACCAGGATTACTGCAGCTGGCGAATTTGCCATGATTAGATCAAATACATTGATAAATTATACTCACAGTACCCACAGGCGCAGGAAGCAACCTCTCTATAGCTATTACATACCTGCAGAGTAGAGGGGAAGAGAACTCGAACTCGAAAACTTTAATACTGAAGGATAGTAACGTTAGGTCTGTCTGGACCTATCTAACAGCAAGTCCTTGCTTATACTACAAACACAAATAAACAGAGAGAGAGAGAGAGAGAGAGAGAGAGAGAGAGAGAGAGAGAGAGAGAGAGAGAGAGAGAGAGAGAGAGAGGTGTGTGTGTGTGTGTGTGTGTGTGTGTGTGTGTGTGTGTGTGTGTGTGTGTGTGTGTGTTTGAAGATGGAGGTCCCTCGCATTTCAAGCAAAACAAAGACTGACAGACAGACAGACGGATGCAGTAGGTAAGCAGGCAAATAATAATATACCCAAATCCGCTGTCATTCACATTGAACCCAAACCCCAGTGACTCCATGCAGGGCCTATGCAGAGCCCCAGCCTCAGGTTGAAATGTCCCATGTAGACCTGGTTATACAGCCAGATGAAAACTTAAATCCCTCCCCGCTGGCTTATCGTGATATCGTGCATGAGAACCTCATCACGCAGGAGTGAGCACCTTGCCTTCTGTCAACCTCTATTCGACTGTCTGTCCACTGTTATCAGACCCTTGTAGCATGGGAGTCTGTATCTCGCCTTGCGTGCCTTCTGTCAACCTCTATTCGACTGTCTGTCCACTGTTATCAGGCCCTTGTAGCATGGGAGTCTGTATCTCGCCTTGCGTGCCTTCTGTCAACTTGTATTCGGCTCTCTGTTTTCTGAGCAGACCCGATGCGGTCGAAAGGAGGTTAAAATCCAAGAACTAGCTCTATTTTCTTAGAACGTCATTGTTCCCCTGAGCGGTTGGGGTGGGGGGTGGGGGGGGTAGGGGGGGGTGTTATTGAGTCTGGTGGATGGAGTCTGAGTATTTGTGATGTATTTGTATCGATCTCTGGATTTTATATAAAGTCTTACTCACTCCTCTGTGATGCTACTGTCCTGTGCTCACTCCTCCGTGATGTTACTGTCCTGTACTCACTCCTCTGTGACACTACTGTCCTGTACTCATTCCTCTGTGATGCTACTGTCCTGTACTCATTCCCTTGTATTGGTACAGTCCTGTACTTACTCCTCTGTGATGCTACTGTCTTGTACTCCTCTGTGATGCTACTGTCCTGTACTCACTCCCTTGTATTGGTACTGTCCTGTACTTACTCCTCTGTGATGCTACTGTCTTGTACTCCTCTGTGATGCTACTGTCTTGTACTCCTCTGTGATGCTACTGTCCTGTACTCACTCCCTTGTATTGGTACAGTCCTGTACTTACTCCTCTGTGATGCTACTGTCTTGTACTCCTCTGTGATGCTACTGTCCTGTACTCACTCCCTTGTATTGGTACTGTCCTGTACTTACTCCTCTGTGATGCTACTGTCCTGTACTCACTCCTCTGTGATGCTACTGTCCTGTGCTCACTCCTCTGTGATGCTACTGTCATGTACTCACTCCTCCGTGATGCTACTGTCCTGTGCTCACTCCTCTGTGATGCTACTGTCCTGTACTCACTCCTCTGTGATGCTACTGTCCTGTACTCACTCCTCTGTGATGCTACTGTCCTGTACTCACTCCTCTGTGATGCTACTGTCTTGTACTCACTCCTCTGTGGTGCTACTGTCCTGCACTCACTCATCCGTATTGGTACTGTCCTGTACTCACTCCTCTGTGACGCTACTGTCCTGTACTCACTCCTCTGTGATGCTACTGTCCTGTACTCACTCCTCTATATGGCTACTGTCCTGCACTCTCTCCTCCGTATTGGTACTGTCCTGCACTCACTCCTCTGTACGGGTACTGTCCTGTACTCCTCCGTGATGCTACTGCCCTGTACTCACTCCCCTGTATTACCACTGTCCTGTTCTCACTCCTCCGTGATGCTACTGTCCTGTACTCACTCCCCTGTATTACCACTGTCCTGTACTCACTCCTCCGTGATGCTACTGTCCTGTACTCACTCTCTGTGATGCTACTGTCCTGTACTCCTCCGGGATGCTACTGTCCTGCATACTACTCAACTCCACTGTGATGGGCTCCGGGCAAGCGCGTGCAGCGAGTGTTTGGCCGGCTGCCTGCAGGGGTCAGCGTGGACACAGCGACCCGGGGCTGGAGGCCGGTGTTTGTCAACACAGTGCTTTGCTATCAGCAAGGGCAAAACACCACCGACAATTAGCCTGGTGTCAAGCCACGTACCGCTCGTGGCCCGTCCGCTACAACACTGACACATGGTGAC
>JABMCL010003454.1:897500-905000 GCA_018857735.1 Alviniconcha marisindica | reverse complement strand
TGGACGAGCCCCACCACACAGACAGAGCGGGAAGCGGGAAGCGGACAGGCTCCAGTTCGAAGTGTGCACGTGCAGCTCAGCTATGTCTTCGCGGCGCGGCAGCCTGAGTCAGGACATCGCGGCCTCTCTGACCAACTTCAGCAGCATGGCCACGCGACTCAACAGCACCAAGAGGCCGGCCAGCGGACTGCTCACACCCAGCGGGGCTCGCATCGCCACCCTCAAAAGGTACAGTCCCTGGATGGAGCGATGAACGGACGAGGGAATGGATGGATGGATGGACGGATGGATGGATTGATGGACCGATGAATGGACGAGGGATTGGATGGATGGATGGACGATTGGTGGATGGATTGATGAATGGACAGTGGATTATTGAGTAGGCGAGCGAGTGGATGGATGAATGGATGGATGGACGGACGGACGGATGGATGTATGGATGGATGGATGAATGGATGGATGGATGAATAGACAGGTGGACTTGGATGGATGGATGGGGATGGACGGATGGTAGATGGATCGATGAATGGACGGTGGATTATTGAGTAGGTGAGCGCTTGGATGGATGGATGGATGGATGGACCGATGAATGGACGATGGATTATTGAGTAGGTGAGCGAATGGGTGGATGGATGGATAGATGGACGCTTGGTGGATGGACCGATGAATGGACGAAGGATTAGATGGATGGCCGATTGGTGGATGGATTGAACAATAGACGAGGGATTATTGAGCAGGTGAGCGAATGGATGGATGAATAGATAGACTGTAGACTGGTGGATGGATCGTTGAATGGACGAGTGGACGGATGGATTATTGAATAGGTGAGCGAATGGATGGATGGACGGTTGGTGGATGGATCGTTGAATGGACGAGTGAACGGATGGATTATTGAACAGGTGAGCAAATGGATAGATGGATGGATGGACGGTTGGTGGACGGATCGATGGATGGATGAGCGAATGGACGGATGGATTATTGAGTAGGTGAGCGAATGGATGGATGGAAAGTTGGCGGATGGATCAGTAAATGGATGAACAAAGGGGTGGCTGGCTGGCTGGTTGGAAGGACAATTAATGGGTGGATTGGTGAATGGATGAGCAAATGGCTTGCTGGACAGACGGTTGGCGGATAGGCTGATGAATGGATGAGCGAATGGATAGATGGATGGACGATTGTTGGATGGGTTGATGAATGGATGAACAAATCGAGGGACAGAGGAACGAATGGAATGACTCGTAACTGCACGATCAAATGGACGGGATTGACGATAGGCAATCGATTATAGAATTGATACGAATGAGTGCCGGTCTAGTAAGCATGCGGATGTAACAGAGAGGGTCGTAGAATTAGCTTTCTAACGAACAGTTAACCGTGTCAGCTATATGAGGGCACTTAAAAAAAACCTTTTTAGGGGTGGGGGTGGGGTGGGCGGAATCGGGGGATGGAGAGAGAGAGAGAGAGAGAGAGAGAGAGAGAGAGAGAGAGAGAGAGAGAGAGAGAGATTGCTTACGCATGCGTTGCGTGTGCGTGTGCGTACGTGCATGCCTGTGTGCGTGCGCGTGTGTGTGTGCGTGTGTGTGTGTGAGTGTGTGTGTGTGTGTGTGTGTGAGTGTGTGTGAGTGTGAGTGTGAGTGTGTGAGTGTGAGTGTGTGTGAGTGTGTGTGAGTGTGTGTGTGTGTGTGTGTGTGGTGTGTGTGTGTGTGTGTGTGTGTGTGTGTGTGTGTGTGTGTGTGTGTGTGTGTGTGTGTGTGTGTGTGAGTGTGTGTGATGCACATACCATCGCAAACGTGCTATTCGATCCGACGCAAGCTGCGTTTGGCACATAACCTTGTTCCCCCGATCAGAGTGTCAGGCCACAAAGAGCAGTCTTTGGTGTAATCGCCTTTTAATCCTATCAACTCAGACATGTTGTTTACTCTCAAACTCCCTATTTTTTTTCTGTTCTATCGTATCGATTTGAAAACCAACATATTCTCTCTCTCTCTGTCTGTCTGTGTCACTTTGTCTGTCTGTCTCTCTCTCTCTGAGCACGCGTTTTGGATGCAGTTTTTTTGTTTTGTGTGTGAATGCTGTGTGTGTGTGTGTGTGTGTGTGTGTGTGCGTGTGGTGTGTGTGTTGTGTGTACGTGTGTGTGTGTGTTGTGTGTTGTGTGTGTAAGTGTGCTTGAGGTGTATGTGTGTATGTGTGTCGGCGGTGATGGTTTTGTGTGTGTCAGCGGAGGGTGTGTTGTGTGGTGTGGGTGGTGGTGGGGGTGTGCTGGTGTGTGTGTGTGTGTGTGTGTGTATGCGTGTAGAGGTTATTTATCAGAACGAAGACAGTGTGGCTTCTGTTTCCAAAATCGGCGCTCAGCATGGGACATTGGAACACCGCCCATCCATCAACTTCCTGTCATCTCCTCAGAAAATCTCGGATGATTTATGAACTAATACATCACCGTTCCGCCTGTTTACTCCGTGGTCGTGACTGAACGAAACCTACATAGCCCACGCGTTCGAACTCTAGCCACGTTCTCTTCGTGGTAATCAAGCTAGAAAGCATGGATGGGGGAGGACGTCGGGGGGGGGGGGGAGGAGCGTCGGGGGGGGCGGGGGGGGGGGGGGGATGAAACACAATTAACTGCCAGTTGACTGCGCGTTGTATTAAACCCGGCTGTATGCTACGAAAACTCTTTTGTGAGCCGGTTTGGCCTAGCGGTAAGGCGTTAGGTTGGTAAGCAGAGGGACCTCG
Source organism: Alviniconcha marisindica (assembly GCA_018857735.1). Taxonomy (NCBI): domain Eukaryota; kingdom Metazoa; phylum Mollusca; class Gastropoda; family Provannidae; genus Alviniconcha; species Alviniconcha marisindica. The sequence goes on along the minus strand of JABMCL010003454.1, from coordinate 902,270 downwards.
GTTCGAATCCGCTTCGGCTCTCCTTTCTCTACAAAAGTTGTGGTCTGTGGACGCTGTCTTGTGACTTTGTCCCTCACAATTATGAAACATTAAAATGTCTCTCACCGCTGCCCATCTTAGTGCAGGAGTCATTCTGGTGGTGACAGTGCAGCGATAGGTATATAATCTCGCTCTCCCCCGCTTCCGTACCCCCTTCCCCACTTCTCCCCGTCCCTAATAAGCCTTATGGTTTCTGTGGACGTTAAGCACCATGTTTACTTTACTTACGAAAACACACGAAAAAAATTAAAGAATTGGAATGAAATTCGACCTACTGTGCTTTCTGATGGTGGAGATGTTTTTCACGTCAATGACTTTTCATTCCTAACCATCGTGTATTAAGGTAGTGTCTGTCTCCTTGTGGCTAGAAAAGAAGTGTTTTCACTGAAAATGTGACCCTGTTTTTCTACTGTGTATCATTAAAACGAGCAGTCTTTTTTCTCTCCATCTTTTGTCAGTTGTGTGGTTGGACACAGAAAGGAATGCGCATCACAATTCCTTACATCGTTTTCTTCGGGCAACTTCCACAGACTCACATCCTTCTGCGTTTCTTGTTTCATTTCTGTGCTCCGTTCGATTCTTCTGTCAGTTTCTTCCTTAATTTCTGCAATGTTCTTCTCTTTTGTACATATTTTCAAGAAAAGTATTCTAGCTTATTGATTTTTAAAAAAAACTGAAATAGTTGCCTGCGTTTCGTTAACAAAGATCAAAAGACACAAAAGATTAAAAGGAGCGCTTATTGTAATGGGACAAGGTCTGGTACTGACCCATTAAAATCAGCGTTCTTTTGAACCTCTTGTGTGATTTGATCCAACCAATGTGAAGCTTAGTTTCCGACTGGAGCGGGGCTATTTCCTTTCCCCCGCCGCAAAGAGATGCTTTACAAAAGGATGGCGGGTATATATTGACGGTGGAGATGGTGGTGGTGCCGATTACTGTTTCGGTGATACAGACAAATGATTATCTTCTTCATCCAGGTCACTGAAAATCATTTCCTCCACTTCAAAGTAGTAATGCTTTACAAAAGAAAGGCGGGTATATAGCGAGGGTGTAGGTGGTGGTGGTGCCGATTACTGTTTCGGTGATACAGACAAATGATTATCTTCTTCATCCAGGTCACTGAAAATCATTTCTTCCACCACAAAGAGATGCTTTACAAAAGGAGGGCGGGTATAATTATATTGAGGGTGGAGGTGGTAGCCTGTGAGCCGGTCTGGTCTAGCGGTAAGGCGTTAGGCTGGTAAGCGGAAGGACCTCGGTTCGATACCGCTTCGGCTCTCCCTTCTCTTCAAAAAGGTTGTGGTTTGTGGACACTGTGTCGTGACTTTGTCCATCACTTCCTACTGAAACATTAAAATGGCTCTCATCACTGCCCGTCTTAACGCAAGAATCATTCTGGTGGTGACAGTGTAGCGATAGGTATATAATCCCCCTCTCCCCCCACCTCCATACCCCCTTCCCCCCTTCTCCCCGTCCCTAATAAGCCTTATGGTTTCTGTGGACGTTAAGCTGCAGGTGCTGGTGGTGCTGGTTGCTATTTTGGTGATACGGACAAATGATTCTTCTTCATCCAGGTCACTGAAGGAAGATGTGAGTGTGGTTCTGATGCTGAGTGGTACGGGAGGTGTGTTTTGTGCGGGGGCACGGTGGTTATCTTTCCTTAATGCCAAGATGGAGGCGAGAACGGTCAAGGGAAATAACCCCTCGAACACTCCTTTGTGTAAAATCGCCAGGAAAGAGATTTCTTCCAGCCAGTAGTGTCGTTCTTTTTAAAATATTTATTTATGGCTTAGTGGTGTGTGTGTGTGTGTGTGTGTGTGTGTGTGTGTGTGTGTGTGTGTGTGTGTGTGTGTGTGTGTGTGTGTGCTCGCGCTGTATGTGTGTGTGTGCGTGCGTGTGTGAGTTCAAATGTGTTACGTGTGTGTGTGCGTGTGTGTGTGTGTTGTGTGTGTGTGTGTGTGTGTGTGTGTGTGTGTGTGTGTGTGTGTGTGTGTGCTCGCGCGTGTATGTGTGTGTGTGCGTGCGTGTGTGAGTTCAAATATTTCGTGTGTTCGTGTGTGTGTGTGTGTGTGTGTGTGTGTGTGTGTTGTGTGTGTGTGTGTGTGTGTGTGTTCGCACGCGTGTGTGTGCGTGCGTGCTTGCATGTATGCGTGTTTTAAAGATGGAGGTTACCTCGCCTTTGAAGCAAATGAATTTGGACTAAAGACGAGCGCGACACGGTGACTCACGTTGAAACCTCTGTGTTCAGCGTGTAACTCCTTGCTGACATGACGCCACAGGGCCTGTTAGCTAGCTGTCACACCCACGTACAGGATTTCGCCTGTCACTGTGACGGCTTATCCTCCGGCCTCTTCTTCACAGGCATGATGATGTGTGTGTGTGTGTGTGTGTGTGTGTGTGTGTGTGTGTGTGTGTGTGTGTGTGTGTGTGTGTGTTTCAGTTGTTGTTGTCTTCTTTTTTTTTTACCGGTATTTTGTTATCACTAGACGCGTACCACACACACACACACACACACACACACACACACACACACACACACACACACCACACACACACACACACACATACACACACACAAGTACACACACATGCACTATGACTACTGTTGACTGACGACATCACACAACACACACACACACACAAAACACACACACCACACACACACACACACACACCACACCACACACACACATCACCATATACACCCGCATGTACACACACACACACACACACACACACACACACACACACACACACACACACACACACACGAGTCCGCACGCCGCAGCACACACACACACACACACACACACCCCACACCACACCACAGCACTACACCACACACACACAACCACGCACGCACGCACGCACGCACGCACGCACGCACGCTCGCACACACCACACACACACCTACAGGCGCACGCACGATGAAAAATAAAATCGCAAGAAATATAAAGTAAAGAAAAAACAAAACACGTTACGTTATCCCCACAGGCCCGGTAGAGTTATCGGTCTTGTCAATCTGTGTTGTACTCTTTTGACAGAGTTCTTTCCCTTTATTCGCAAGATCGGTGCCTCTCGGTAGTTTTCGGGCAGTGTGTATTATTATAAACATTTCTTGAGTCCTATCGCAGATGAGCCGAAGGCACTTACAAAAATGCACTGAGTATTAAGGGTGTGTGTGTGTGTGTGTGTGTGTGTGTGTGTGTGTGTGTGTGTGTGTGTGTGTGTGTGTGTGTGTGTGTGTGTGTGTGTGTGTGTGTGTGTACTAGTAGGTGTGTGTTGCGTGCGTGCGCTGCGTGCGTGCGTGCGTTGGTGTGTGTTGTTGTGTGTGTGTGTGTGTGTGTGTGTGTGTGTGTGTGTGTGTGTGTGTGTGTGCGTGCGTGAGTTGTTGTTGTTGATAACCACGAAAACAAAAACGTAACAAACAATGAACGGTAACTGAAAAATATAACTGAGGAAATAGGCCTACGTTGTATCTCTCTGTCTCTCTCTCTGTCTCTGTCTCTCTCTCTGTCTGTCTCAGTGTCTCTGTTCTCTCTGTCTCTGTCTCTCTCTGTCTGTCTGTCCTGTCTGTCTGTCTGTTCTCTGTCTCGTTTTGTCTGTCTGTCTGTCACTGTCCTGTCTGTCTGTCTGTCGTCTGTCTGTCTGCTGTCGTCTGTCTCTGTCTCTGTCTGTCTGTCTCTGTCTGCCTGTCTGTCTGTCTTTTTTCAGAACGCTGGCTGGCAACTTGGTTGAACTCACGCGCACATGCCATCAGTTGATTCTCATTGTTATTATTCTCCTCCACTTTCCCCCACTCACACACACACGCCCCCACCCCCCCACTCCCACCCTCCATCCACCCACCCCACCCCTCCCTCCACCCAATCCACCTAGGACTCGTACTGCAGTGTGTAAATGCCTATTACTTAGACTGTGGTTCCATCCCGTCCCTAATAAGCCGTATGGTTTCTGCGGACGGTCCGCCCTTAATAAGCCGTATGGTTTCTGCGGACGCTAAGCGCCATGTTTACTTACTTACTTCAAGTGTTGTTCCGACGCTGCAAGAACTAAATCAGGATTTCAGTGGATGCCAGGTGCCTGCGAAGATGGTGGCGAGCTGCAGCTTTTTTCCGTGGCGTGCCCGTTTCGGTACCCTGCTATCTATTCCGTCAGGATTTACTGCACAGCTCGCGTGGGGATTGGGGACATGACTCATGTTTCAATTCCTGACTCTCGTATTTAGGGTAACATCATTTTGGCCTCAGTTTGGATTCACGTCTGTAGCTTAACGGTTGATATAGGTCTTCTTCCTGCCCCCCCCCCCCCCTCCCGTCCCGTGTGTGTGTGTGTGTGTGTGTGTGTGTGTGTGTTTGTTTGTGTGTGTGTGTGTGTGTGTGTGTGTGTGTGTGTGTGTGTGTGTGTGTTTGTGTGTGTGTGTGTGTGTGTGTGTGTGTGTGTGTGTGTGTGTGTGTGCGTTGCCAGGTCGTGTATGTGTGTGTGGGTGTGGGTGGGTGGGTGGGGTGTGTGAATGTGTGGGTGTGTGTGTCATGTGTGTGTGTGTGTGTGTGTGTGTGTGTGTGTGTGGTGTGTGTGTGTGTGTGTGTGTGTGTGTGTGTGTGTGTGTGTGTGCATGGTGTGTGTGTGTGTGTGTGTGTGTGTGTTGTGTGTGTGTGTGTGTGTGTGTTGTGTGTGTGTGTGTGTGTGTGTGGTGTGTGTGTGTGTGTGTGTGTGTGTGTGTGTGTGTGT
>JABMCL010003454.1:882500-892500 GCA_018857735.1 Alviniconcha marisindica | reverse complement strand
ACTTTATTGTCTCTATGTAGAGAAATTTGCCTTTCGGGCTCGTCATTTACATCAAGCGTTCAATACATTTTACAATAAGTTTACGTCTCTGGAGAGTGGATACTATTATGCAAGGAGGATGTATTACCTCCGGAGAGTGGATACTATTATTCACGGAGGATGCATTACCTCTGGAGAGTGGATACTATTATGCACGGAGGATGCACTACCTCTGGTGGAGTTTATGTAACTTGCATAAATTTTACGCGCGTGCCACGTAAGAGTCACCGTAGGCGACTGAGGTCTTTGTTGCTGTACTTGTGTTACGAATTTCGAACGCTAATTAATTCCCTTGTGTGTTGGTGTGGTTATGCAAGGAGCTTATCGTGGCTGAAGACAGTCCCCACATAACTATGCATCGCATAACATTGTAATGTAGCCTTGGTGTTCTTGCTTGTGTCAGTGTGTCTGTGTGTCTGTGTGTCTGTGTGTCTGTCTGTCTGTCTCTTTCTCTCTCTCGCATCGTTTGGAAATCGTAGCCTGTAGAACCAGCCCGCCAAGGAATGGGCAAGTTAGTAACCACCTACATCTTACGTATCAGAGTAAGTAACTTGGTGGTTTACGCCCATTCTTCTATCGTGGTGCTTTACGTCCACAGAAACCGTATGGCTTATTAGGGACGGACATTTTACGCCCAGTCAACCAGTACAGTTATATCAGAGGGAACGTATCGGACGCCGAAAAAGAAAGAACAGGAAGAAAGGAAGGAAGGAAGGAAGGAAGAAGAAGAAGAAGAAAAAGACGAAGACAAAGAAGAAAAAGACGAAGACAAAGAAGAAGAAGAAGAAGAAGAAGAAGAAGAAGAAGAAGAAGAAGAAGAAGAAGAAGAAGAAGAAGAAGAAGAAGAAGAAGAAGAGGAGGAGGAGAGGAGAAGGAGAAGGAGAAGAAGAAAAAGAACAACAACAACCACAAACAACAACAACAACAGCAACAACAAACTACAAAGGTATGATTTTACTCGGATGGAACATGAAGACCGCTGCACACGACTCAACCAACATTCAAGCCATCGCAGACGCGCTCAGATTAAACTTACACTGCTGCACTAATTTTCACATGGCCAGGATGCACTGATTATATAGGCTCGCAATTATGCTGTGCAGTGTAAGCGGTTTATAAGTGATTTCTTGGGAGTGGGGTTTTCTGTAAGCTTCACTGGAGAGCTCAGCTATGCTGCTGTGCTGTCTGTAAATTAGGAACTCAGAGGGAGACTATTAGGGACGGGGAGCCCAGGACGGTCACCTCGACATTCACACAGCTCCTGAGTTCAGTTATGCTTTACGTTCACAGAAACTGTGTAGACAGTTAGGGATAGGGAGTCCAGGACGGCCACCTCGACATTCACACAGCTCCTGAGTTCAATGTTGCTTGTTGCAATGAGACCGTAGGGACTATTTGGGACGGGGAGCCCGGGACGGCCACCTCGACGGCCACCTCGACATTCACACAGCTCCTGAGTTCAGTTATGTCGAAACTGTATAGACTGTTAGGGATAGGGAGTCCAGGACGACCACCTCCACATTCACACGGCTCCTGGGCTCTGGCGGGCGCGGCGCATGTGGCAGTCAATTTAAAGCACTCGGGGAGGTGTGTGTGTGTGTGTGTGTGTGTGTGTGTGTGTGTGTGTGTGTGAGAGGAGAGAGAGAGAGAGAGAGAGAGAGAGAGAGAGAGAGAGAGAGAGAGAGAGAGAGAGCGTCTGTGTGTGTGTCCGCGCGCGTGCGTGTGCGTAGAGAGAGAGAGAGAGAGAGAGAGAGAGAGAGAGAGAGAGAGAGAGAGAGAGAGAGAGAGAGAGAGAGAGAGAGAGAGAGAGTGCGTCTGTGTGTGTGTCCGCGCGCGTGCGTGTGCGTCCGTGTGTGTGTGTGTGTGTGTGTGTGTGTGTGTGTGTGTGTGTGTGCGTGTGTGTGTTGATGCGTTTCCATGCACTCGATGAAATCGGCAGCAGGCGCTCCTCCCAGTCTCTTGAAATGTCTCCAAGTACTGGAGAGGTACTGGCTGGAACCGAGATCCCAGGAAGTCGGCGGAGATAGTTGAGTGGGGAGGGAGGGGAGAACTAAGTAAGTAAGCATGGTGCTTAACGTCCACAGAAACCACAAGGCTTATTAGGGACGGAGAGAAGGGGTGGGTGGGGGGGTATGGAGGTAGGAGGAAAGGTAGATTATATACCTATCGCTACACTGTCACAACCAGAATGACTCCTGCATTAAGTTGGGCAACGATGAGAACCATTTTAATGTTTCATTAAGTGTGACGGACAGAGTCACAAGACAGTGTCCGCAGACCACAACTTGTGAAGAGAAAGGAGAGCCGAAGCGGATTCGAAGCGAGGTCCCTCTGCTTACCAGCCTAACGCCTTACCGCTAGGCCAAACTGGCTCACAAATAGGGGAGAGGGAGTGGGGAGGGCTACACCTAATGCTGTACGCTGTCACCACCAGAATGACTCCAGCATTAAGGCGGGCACGGATGAGAGCCACGTTTATGTTTCGTTAATTAAGCGGGGGTAATGCGACAAGACGGTGTTCATAAGCTACGGCTTTTGGAAAGGAAAGGGAAAGGAGAGCCACAGCGGGAAAATCGAACCTATCGACGTCATCCGCTTTCCGGCATAACGCCGGAGATGTTTCACTTCCGGTGTTGGCCTCGTTGACGATGACTCGATCTATATCGCGCTTTTCAAGGAACATCGTCGAGCTTTAAGACGTTGTTTTTTGTTGCTGTTGTTGTTGATGATGTTGTTGATGTTATTGTTGTTTCAGATCATTTAATTCTGTGCACACACACACACACACACACACACACACACACACACACACACACACACACACCACACACACACACACACACACGTGCAAAAACACACGCACGTCCGCACGCACGCACACACACACACACACACACACACACACAACACACACACACACACACACACACACACACACACACACACACGCACCACGACACGCAAACGCACGCCACGCACGCCACATACACACACACACACACACCACACAACACACACACCACCACCAACGCACGCACGCACGCACGCACGCACGCACGCACGCACGCACGCACGACACGCACGCACACGCACACGACACACACACACACACACACACACACACACACACACACACACACACACACACGCACGCACCAAGACAAAAACAAAAACAAGCAACAACATCAAAAACCAACAACAACAGTCAGGACTGGCTTTCCCATGCACAGATAGAAGAAAACCAATGAAAATTATGAAGATCAATGCGGAGAGAGAGAGAGAGAGAGAGAGAGAGAGAGAGAGAGAGAGAGAGAGAGAGAGAGAGAGAGAGAGAACTTACTTCTATCGATTTTAAACAATTAAGTCCCCTTTCACTTGTCTTTTCCTTATCCATCCACAATTTTATAAGATGGCCATTGCATTTGGAAGTCAGAATTTGTACCCAGCGTGTGCGCTGTCTTTTTTAGCGCCTCTCTCTTACTAGACGATCGATGGTGCGATGTCCTTGGCTTTCTCGCTCACCAGGTACAATATTGAGGAGGCTGAAAAAGTCCTGCGTAGTAATATAGAGTAGAACGTCGGCAAAGTAGATGTGAGCTGACGCAGAGATGGTTGTAGGAACACGCCTGCAGTAAACGCGTCGTTATCAGAATGACGTTTAGGCAATCAAATTATTATGGAAAAACAGTTTATTACCCGCTTCGATGTTTGTTGGCAGTAGGTGCGAAGAGACCCTGCGTTTTTTTTCTTCTTCTTTAAATTTTTTATTTATTGCAGAGCAGTAGAGCCAGATGCGATCGTACCAGGCTTATTTAGCCTACTTTTCTTCTTCTTCTTCTTCTTCTTCTTCTTCTTCTTCTTCTTCTTCTTCTTCCAGGAATTGTGTGAAAGTCGAGGTGGACGTCCTGGGCTCCCCGTCTCTAATAGTCCTGATGGTCTCCGTGGACGTAAAGCAACAAGGAACTTGAACGCCTTCTTCTGGTTTTTGTTTTGTATTTGAAGGGGAGGTGGGGTGGGGTTCACCATGGTGTCGTGATGTTAATGTTGACTGCTGTTAACGGTCTGTCTGTGTCGACATAGCCTACTGCAACGACGCATCCGCCGGTCGTTGCCGGAAAAGCGATATAGCAGAGGACTAAATCCTTCGTTTTCTTGCTCATTATACCGTCACTGTTTAACCCTTTCACCGCCATGCTTGCCGCGCCATCACTCGAAAAACGACCAGTAAAAGTACCAAATTTTAAATCATTAAGGCCCTTTTTTCTCTCCCTTCACATGATCACTTGAAAGGAGTTCTATCAAAATTCACAGTACTGACAGTAGATTTGTTATAAGAGCATAAAGTATGCTGTTTACGATCGTGCAAATGTGCACTTTTCCGCCCGTAAATTTTACAGGCTGGAGCAATGACGGGATTAAGGGGAACGCGAGCCCGGTGCACGAAACGGCTGCTTCCAGATAACGACTGAGCGTGGTCACCAAATGGATGGGTAAACATTACGTGATAGCAAAGACGTCTTTATAATCTTTGGTGATAGGCTTTGCGCCCACCCTGAGATTTCTCCGGAGTCAGATTCTGTGCAGACCTTACAAATGTCCTTTGGATGGATCAACACACTAGGGAGTTAATTCGGTCTCGAAATAAGTAACACAAGTACAACAACCAAGACCTGAGTCGCCTACGGTAAGTCTCACATGGCATGCGTGTAAATACGAGGTACATAAACTCCACCAGGGGTACATCCACTAATCTCGTCCTTTGGATGAGACCCCGTCTCTAATAAACCTTGTGGTTTCTGTGGACGTTAAGCACCACGTGTACATTTGGATGAGACTATAAGAGTAGTAAGAGAGTCCCGCGTGTGGATACTCATGAAAAGAGATCACGCACACGCACGCACGCGCGCCCGCACACACACACACACACACACACACACACACACACACACACACACACACACACACACACACGACACCACCACGCACACACCACACGCACAAACACCACACACACACCACGCACGCACCACAACCACAACACACACACACACACCACAACACACACACACACACACAACACACACACACACACACACACGCACACGCACACACACACACACACACACACACACACACACACACACCACACACTGACACCCACCACCCACATACATACATACATCCACACACACACACACACACACACACACACATACACCACCACCACGCAGACACGCACACACGCACGCACGCACACGCACCACCACACACACCACGCACGCACACACACACACACACACACACACACACACAGGTGCGTTAAAGATCCTGTAGCCCATATCAGACCTCGGTGGATTACAGAAACATCAAAATAACCCAGCATGCACTTAAAGTATCAGAGCCTTCATGACGCTGAAACTGGACACCGTACGGAAAAAGAAGAGAAACATGAGCCCAGTAAGTGTTTGACAGCTAGGAGTTTTCTTCGCCCACCCAGCTTTTCTTCTTTCCCAGAACACGATCATGAAGTGTTTCTTCGATGAGCAGGCTGCTTCCGGGTCCTTCACTCTTCGCGGTGACGGCTGTGTTGTTGTTGTTGTCGTTGCTGTTGCTGTTGCTGTTGTTGTTATCCACCGTATACTGGAACCAGATCAAGCGGCGTTCGCTTTCCGTGGGGAATCGATTGAAATATTCTCTCAGCAGCAGTGTTTACGTCTCGTGTGGAGCCGATTTGTAGGGATAATTAACTGTGCTGTGCTTACCTCGTCAGCAGGTTCGATTCGATGATAGCATTATAACGAAAGCTGCCTATGTTCACGTGCTCGTGTGGATTCGATTTTTTTTCCGGGAGGGGGAGTGGGGGGCGGGGAGGGAGGGGAGGCGGACGGAGTTGGCTTGTGGACTTGATTTTTTTCTTTTCTTTGATTTTTTCTGTTCTTGGTTGTTGTTGTGGGTTGTTGTTGTTTTTGTGGGTTTTTGTGTGTGTGTGTGTGTGTGTGTGTGTGTGTGTGTGTGTGTGTGTTGTGTGTGTGTGTGTGTGTGTGTTTTGTTTGTGTGTGTGTGTTTGTGTGTGTGTGTGTGTGTGTGTGTGTGTGTGTGTGTGTGTGTGTGTGTGTGTGTGTGTGTGTGTGTGTGTGTGTGTTTTGTGGGGGATGATGGGTAATGATCGTAAATATGGCGACGATGAGTCCACAGGGACTTGTTATGTGGCGGGGTGCGGGGAGGGGGAGGGGGGGGGGTATAAGTATCATTGGTGCAGTGATGGCCTGCGGAATGAGTCTAGAATTCTGAGGGTGAAGAAAAAGAATAAAATAATAACAAACAAAGAAAGAACGAACGAACGAACGAACGAACGAAAGAAAGAAAGACAGAACGAACGAACGAACGAACGAACGAACGAACGAACGAACGAACGAACGAACGAACGAACGAACGAAAGAAAGAAAGAAAGAAAGAGAAAAGACGATGCGTTTTCAGCCGAAGGTCTCGGGACTGCAGTAGAATAACCATCACTGAGCTAGGGACAGAGGCAGGTTAGGTTACTTACTTCACAGCTCGGGCGGGAGCTGAAACCTCTAAAGGGAGCTGGCACTAAAGCGTTTTTGGCTGGTACCATCACCACCCAATCCGGAATTGGTGAAACACACGGGCAACGGAAAGTGGTAGTGGTAGTGCTGGTGGTGGTGGACTGGAGGGGGTGAAGGGAAGGGGGAGGGAGGAAGCGCAGTCACACGCAGCCAGCGCTCAAAAAATTGAGGAGAAAATGTTTTCGTGGGGTACACGCACACACAATACACGCATGCACGCACGCACACATACACACATGCACGCACGCACGTACGCACACACACACACACACACACACACACACACACACACACACACACACACACACACCACACACTCTCTCTCTCTCTCTCTCTTTATCACACACACACACACACACACGCACAATATCTATCTATTTATCTATCCATCTATCTATCTATCGATATAGATATATAGATAGATAGACAGATAGACAGATAGATAGATAGATTATACAAAGGCCGTCTCCACCGCTACGACGTTGCGTTCGTAACTGAAAGGCTCTGCCTTCAAGCTCTTCGTTTGTAACACCAAGACAGGAAAGACTCGACAGAAACCACGACACGGCTCGCGCTGTGCGAATCAGCATGCGCTAATTTGTGAATTAGCATATGCGTTAATGGTATAGTAGGATGTCTTCCTTGGGAGGAGGGACTGAGAAGGGCGAGGGGTGAAGGGGTGGGGGGGTGGGGGTGGAAGAGGAAGGGAGAACTGTTATGTGGCTGCAGGAACGGTAGGTTCTGGAAGACTGAAACAGATGAAGTCAGTGCGGTCGGTCAAGGCATTGCTGTTCAGGAAGTTGGCCAGTCAAGGGAGGAAACTGCAGGACAGTTCTAACGGGATGTATGGTCGGATCGCTTCCTATTCTGATGGCAGTTCTTGCGGCAGGTTTTGATTTTGATGTGGGCGGTTCGGTGGAACATACTACAACGAGTCTTCGCGGCGGTGGTGGTGGTGGTGGCGGTGGCGAGGTGTTCGACGCAGCACAGTAAAAAAGACAGTATACAATGGCATAATTGTGGGGAAGGTCTTTCGAGTATCGTCAGCTTTTGACAGCACTGTCTCCACAGAGAGCAGCTCATCGACTTTCACGTCCGATTGTCTTGTGATAATTGTGTTAATCTTGGAGATTGTTTTTCAAGTCTTCTCCTCTTCGTGTTAACAAACTTCGTCTCCCTCGGAGATTGTTGTTCACGTCTCGTCCTCGTCGTGTGGAGATCGTTTTTCACGTTTCGTCCTCTTCGCGTTAACAACCTCCATCTCCCTTGGAGATCGTTTTTCACGTTTCATCCTCTTCGCGTTAACAACCTCCATCTCCCTTGGAGATCGTTTTTCACGTTTCGTCCTCTTTGTGTTAACAACCTCCATCTCCCTTGGAGATCGTTTTTCACGTCTCGCCGTCTTGGTGTTAACAATCGCCATCTCCATCTCCCTTGGAGATTGTTTTTCACATTTCGTCCTCTTCGTGTTAACAAGGGCCATCTCCCTTGGAGATTGTTTCGCCTGCTGAGTTAGCTGTGTACCGGTCCGACTTCATTTTTATGTTGAGAGAGATAACCCCAGCGGAGACGCTTCTTGGACATAAACTTACGAGTGAAGCTGAGTGAAGTCTCTGTAACGCCAGCCTTTAACGACGTCAGTGGTATCGATTTGTAGGGACACTGTGTAAGTGACGCACCCTCCCTTGCTGGATTCCGCGTATTCCCCTCTCCCTCCCACCTACCGCAACCCTCCTCCATTCGACTCCCACTATGCAGAGCGTCAGAAGCGATAACGATGTGCGTCATCTTCAGAAGCCACCATCGCCTCGAAGAGGGTATATACATCAGTTGATTCTTGTATTTTAAGAGAGTAGAGACACACAGACGCACACAAAGACGCACACAGACGCACACGCAAACACACACACACACACACACACACACACACACACACACACACACACACACACACACACCCACACACACACACACACACGCACGCACACGCGCACGCACGCACACATACAGACGCACCACACACACACACACACACACACACACACCCCAACCCACACACACACACACACACACCACACACACACACACACAAACCCCACACACACACAAACACCGCACCGCACACACGCACGCACGTACACTACAGCACGCACACACACACACACACACACACACACACACACACACACACACACACACACACACACACACACACACACACACACACACACACACACACAAACACACAAGTTTGTATGCAGTTTTGGAGAACTGATTTGGTATTGCATTTTCAGGAGATGTCCCAGCGCAGATAATTGGTGTTGCGTTCTAAAAGGGCACACATACATCGATGTGGCATTTTAAGAGGGCATACATAAATTGGTGTTGCATTCTAAGAGAGCATACATACATTGATGTCGTATTCTAAGAGGGCATACATACATCGATGTTGCATTCTAAGAGGGCATACATGCATTGGTGTTGTATTCTAAGAGGGCATACATACATTGGTGTTGCATTCTAAGAGAGCATACATACATTGATGTTGCATTCTAAGAGGGCATACATACACTGATGTTGCATTCTAAGAGGGCATACATACACTGATGTTGCATTCTAAGAGGGCATACATACACTGATGTTGCATTCTAAGAGGGCATACATACACTGATGTTGCATTCTAAGAGGGCATACACACACTGATGTTGCATTCTAAGAGGGCGTACATAAATCGGTGTTGCATACTAAGAGGGCGTAAATAAACTGACACGGGAATCTAAGGGGGGATTGGTAACCGGTGTGATATTTAAAGACGATCCAGTCTCCTTCATAGAAACGTCATGGTTGTTTGGGCATTAAAATTCAATCATCCGTTACTTAAGACGATCACGTAAATTATAGGTTCATGTGAAACATGAGATTTTTCAACATGGTTTTTGTTTTGTTGGGTCATTTGTACGTTTCTACTGTAGTGGTTGTGGTAAGTTTGTCTGTGTTGATCTAACAGAATGAGGCTCTTTGTGGTCCGTTTAGGTGTATGTGCACTTTACCGAACTTCGACTGATGCAAAACCACCCAGTGAGGTGAGGGTGAGATTTGAAATGCTGGGAAAGTTGTGATACGATTTAGCTCGCGTCGTTGCATTGCGGGACGATTCTGTCTTGTTTCGTTAAGTTTGTTTGCTGACTGTGGCCTCAGCAACGCCACAGTGACCCTAAGGGCAGCGCCACTGTTCCAGGCGATCACTAGCAGGACATGTTTTAAGCCGAATGTGTCAGAGGTGAAGGTTGCCTTACCGCAATGGCTCTGCTGAAAAATATCGGCTGTTATAGTTAGTCAAATCTTCAGTCAGTCAGTGTATTGGTCTGTCAGTC
>JABMCL010003454.1:875000-877500 GCA_018857735.1 Alviniconcha marisindica | reverse complement strand
GTATATATTGCTGGTGTGGCTAGCTGCTTGTGTGGTGTCCGTGCAGTCAGTACTAGGCCTCGGGTACACCGGCTGAATAATATACGGACGGGTCTTGACCGTTAGTTTGTATAATCTCTCTGTTTATCTGCCTGTCTGTCTATCTATCTATCTATCTATCTATCTATCTATCTATCTATCTATCTATCGCGTATAGCATTGTGGGCCAAAAATCAGAATCAGTTCCGGAAGGGACTGATGCACCCAATCGTAGGCTCTTTATAAAGGGAGTAGGACTCTCTCTCTCTCTCTCCATCTCTGTCTCTGTCTGTCTCTGTCTCTGTCTCTCTGTATCCCCCACCCCTTCTCTTTTCTCCGTCGGATTTACTCAGTTTAAGGTCTTCCAGGTCTAAATATAACGCCTCAATAATTGATTACATGCTTGCTTTTTTTCTACCCTGCAACCTAAAATTATACGATCTCTCTCTCTCTGTCTCTGTCTCTGTCTCTGTCTCTGTCTCTGTCTCTCTCTCTTCTTCCTCTCTTCTCTCTCTCTCTCTTCTCTCTCTCTCCTCTCTCTCTCTCTCTCTTATATATATATATATATAATGCTTTTCTACTCAACTAATTAACGATGTCTCTCTCTCTCTCTCTCTCTCTCTCTCTCTCTCTCTCTCTCTCTCTCTCTCTCTCTCTCTGTTAAATATCTCCCTCTCTCTCTCTCTCTCTCTATATATATATACAGAGAGAGAGAGAGAGAGAGAGAGAGAGAGAGAGAGAGAGAGAGAGAGAGAGAGAGAGAGAGAGAGAGAGAGAGAGAGAGAGAGAGATGCTTGTTTTCGGGACGATTTTGCTGGTCCGTGAACGGTTTTATCTGTCTGATCTTAAAGGACATGGATGCAACTTGTAATGTGCGCTTGTTTTGTACCGTATACTTCAATATAACTTAACTGTCTGTCTTAGTCTACATGATCTGTGCCAGCAAGCATGGAATTTGTCTGTCATAATAATTATGTATGTACCAGCAAGCATGGATTTTGTCTGTCATAGTTTGTATCGGCAAGCTTGGACTTTGTCATAGTCACTAGGTCGGTGCCAGCATGCATGCCTTGAGCCTTTCATCTCTGTGTCCGAACAATGGTAGCGTTCCTGTAGCAATTACCAACAGGCTCGGGGGGCCGTGGGCCATTCTCACGAATATTCACGAGGGAGGTCTGGTCGGGTGACGAAATCGAAAGCGAAACTGGGCACAGTTAATTGTACAATGCTGCTTTACGTCCACAGAGACCAGAAGGGCTATCAGGGACGGGAATCCCAGGACGGCCACCTCAATTTTCACACAGCTCTTGAGCAATGATGTGGGCACATTATGATGACCTGGGGTCATTTTATTGAGCTAGTTCTCGGCGGGTCTCACAAGATCGAAGGCGAAGTTAGATTGTGCAGAAAATAGATGTCATTCCAACCTAGCTTTCGATCTCGTTACCAGTAATGACCCAGCTCATCAAGAAGATCCGTCTAAATGTGTCCGTCTGTCCTAGTGAGTCCATCGAGTCAACACTACTGGGCGGTTCAGGCGGGGTTGTTAACTCCCTTGACTTCTGCCCGGCATCGCTTAAGTCCCTTGGCTGCTTTTACTTCCGGTGCGTACTTTCTCACAATGGAAGGCGGTGACAGTGAATTTGCGAATTTTACACTGCCAACTTTAAAGGCATTTTTGGAGGCCCGTAGTCAGAATGTGTCTGGCAACAAGCAGTAACTTGTTGCTCGTGCTATAGGATGCCCCAAAACGCATTTTTTCCACGAACTGCGATCTTTTGGTGATCCAAAAATCGACGCAAAGACACTTTTTTTTCCACCCTCCATCCCATTTCCTCGGTAATTTTTGCAACTGCAACAGTGGTGGCATTTGTACGGCTTCGTAATTCTAGGTTCAACTTCCATTGTTATACACAGAGTGAAGCAACGCCTACTCAGAAATCGGCCCGGAGGTGACGCTGCGACATCTCGCGACTTCTTGCGCGAAAGATTACACGAAAGAAGGGCATTCACTCGTGCAAACCAGCTTCACTGAACCAACCAATACATAGCCAATATAATCATGGTTAGCATAGCTGCGGTTGACAATGGTCTTTGTCGATCAGTCTGTCTCTGTCCAAGTTTGAATGAGTATCCGTCTCAGTGTATCCGTCTGTCCTTCAGTCTGTCTTCTTCTTTTCGATCGCCGAGAGTCCAGTCAGCAAGATGAATGTGGCTGGTTGTCTTCTCCAGTTTCTCCTTGCTGTCGTAGAGTTTCGTGCGTAACTGGACTGCTGTTGGCCACACGTTTGTTCTTGCTGACTTCAGTCAATGCGTCGAGTCAACAAACACTATAGCGTTTATCTCACTGTGGCTGTGCCTCGATCCGCACACTTGTAACAACGTCCGTCCGATTGTGTGTGTACACAGGCCTACTGTGGCATGCATGGTCGGGCAAAACAAGATTGATGCCTTAATTACCATTGCAAAATAATGATTCGAT
>JABMCL010003454.1:855000-862500 GCA_018857735.1 Alviniconcha marisindica | reverse complement strand
TGATACGTCACAATGAGCTTGACCGGAAGGGTATCCGTGATACGCCATAAAGAGCTTGACCGGAAGGGTATCCGTGATACGTCACAAAGAGCTTGACCAGAGGGGTATCCGTGGTACGGCACAACGACCATGACCGGAAGGGTATCCGTGGTACGGCACAACGAGCTTGACCGGAAGGGTATCCGTGGTACGGCACAACGAGCTTGACCGGAAGGGTATCCGTGATATGTCATAAAGAGCTTGACCGGAAGGGTATCCGTGATACGGCACAACGAGCTTGACCAGAGGGGTATCCATGATACGTCACAACGAGCTTGATCAGAGGGATATCCATGATACGTCACAACGAGCTTGATCGGAAGGGTATCCGTGATACGTCATAAAGAGCTTGACCAGAAGGGTATCCATCATACGTCACAACGAGTTTGACCAGAGGGGTATCCATGATACGTCACAATGAGCTTGACCGGAAGGGTATCCGTGATACGTCATAAAGAGCTTGACCGGAAGGGTATCTATGATATGTCACAACGAGCTTGACCGGAAGGGTATCCGTGATACGGCACAACGAGCTTGACCAGAGGGGTATCCATGACATGTCACAACGAGCTTGACCAGTATCATTGGCGGGAGCTGCCACAAGTATAATAAGAATAAGAATAAGAATAACTCTTATATAGCGCTATACCCCGTAAAACTTTACAAGCTCGCGGCGCTGTACATTATCAACATCAAAATCCGCTTTCACACATTTCTTCTCATTTTAGTCGAGACAAAACTTTAGTCGCGACAAAAATGATACTTGTGGCAGCTCCCGCCAATGATAGACCAGAGTTTCTTTGACACATGACAACGAGTTTGGCCAGAGAGGTATCTGTGATACGACCAGAGGGGTTTCTTTGATACCTCACGAGCTTGGCCTCAATTTTGTTGTTATTGTTGTTGTTGTGATACGTCGCAACGGGCTTGGCCTCAGAGTATCTTGTGAAACGTCACAACGGACCTGGCCCGAGGGTTTTCTGTGACATGCAACAACTAACTTTGCTCGAGGATTTTTACTTTGATACGTCACAACGAGCTTCGGCGCTAGGGTCTCCTGCGACACCGTCATTCCGAGCCTGGCTTTTTGAAATGTCAATCCGTTCAACTGGCCCCTCGGTGGCCTCACCCTCAGGCCCCGCAGCTAGACTGACTGCATGTATACAGAGACCAGCTGGTGCAACACATCTAATCCCGTGACATGTACTGAGACCGGCTGGTGCAACAGGTCTAATCCCACGACTGTATTGAGACCAGCTGCTGCAACATGTCTAATCCCGTGACTGCACAGAGACCAGCTGAAGCAACAGATCTAATCCCTGTACGCATCAGCAGGCCCCCTTCCTCTCATAAAAAAAAAAAAAAAAACGACGCTTCGACCACGCTGTGATGACAAAAGCCGCTTAACAACAACAAACGGTGAATCGTTCGCACTTGTATCAAGCTTATATTCATGCACTCTGCCCTAGCTAAATGCTTTGAGTTGAATGGCTGGACCGATGTTGGGAGAGAAATCGCAGCTGTCATTTTTTGGTTGGTTGAAGTGCTGCTTTACGTCCACAGAAACCGTGGGCTTATTAGGGACGGGAGCCCAGGACGACCACCTCGACTTTCACACAGCTCCTGAGCTCTGTTGTCGTTCTACGTGCGTGTTTTTTTTTTTTATAAGGGGCCCTGAACGGACGAGATAAATTCTCCCGAAAACGTTAAAAAAAACACTTTAAAAAAACAAAAACACGAAAAGGTGCTGGCATTTCCTTCTGCATGGTTCGTATGGTTTTGTTTGTTAAAAAAAAAAAAAAAAAAAGTCAATATCTATGCATACAGAAGAAGTGCGTCACTTGTGTGGTTTCCTGCTCCTCAAGGCTCAGCCATTTTGCTAGCTCTTTAACAACGAAGAGCAGAAAGGGGAGGAAAAAGAAAAAAGGCTGGCTCGTGACGTGTTAGATACTTCCGCCACTACCCTACCTTCTTTATGACGTCAAAGATGCAGACTGCTGCGCTCAAAATGGCAGGACTCACGGTTGTGGTTTCGTGACTTCAAAAGGTTCATTTCTTTTTATCAAACAGGACGAGAAATCGAGCGTAAAACTGCTGTGTGAATATTTCTAATTTAATTCCTGTCGATAGGACCCGTCATGCTTCCTCGATTCACCCCCCTATTTTTTTCTTTCTTTTCTTTTCTTTTTCAGTTGAGCAGACAGCAGGTATCTAAGCAAAAAGAGTAAGCGTGACGGAATTTCGTTGACTGATATATAACTTGTGTTCACCGATGTTGGCGAGGAAATCAGCGTGGTCACCGTGTTGTGTGTTTTTGAGCAGGGGGAATGAATCTGTGCCCAGAGAATAAAATGAGAAAGCTGTAGGCTGTTCATTGGTTTGTTTATTTATCCACGTCTGGATTCAGTTCGCAAAATTTTAGTTTAGCTTCTTTTGATATGAATTGCTTGCGGTCATTGTTATTGTCGTTTTCCGCTTGAGGTGTCTCTGTTGTTGTTTAGTGTTGCTGTACGTCCACAGAAACCGTAGGCTTATTAGGGACGGGAGCCCAGGACAGCCACCTCGACTTTCACGCAGCTCCTGTGCTCTGAGAGGTGTCTCGAGGTGGAGGCAGTTTATAAATTATTGGAATTGTGCACGGCGCGCCGAGCTCTGTTTACATGTTAGAGGTTCGCGATTGAAAAATATTTCATTATTATTATTACTTTATTATCATTATTATTTTATTACTCGGTTGTGACCTGAAGAATGTATCAGCTGTCAAGGGGATTAAATGACAGCTCTTTATTTATTTATTTATTAGCAGATGTAAAGGAGGAAATCGCACCAGGGTCAGGCTGTGTATATAATAAATATATATACTTGTGTCTAGACAGAATACTAATATGTGTCAATACCGAATGCTTGACTAAAAACAAGTCGACGGATCTTATTATCAGAGAGAAGGAGCGAACATGCAGGATGTAGAGAAGGCTCGAGGTGTCAAACCTTTCTTATAAAGAGTCTTCTAGATAGCAGCACAGGAAGGCAACTCGACATAAGTTTGAGGAACATTCCCCATGCCCAGCCCCTCCACCCCACCCCACCCCACCCTCGACCCTCTCACCCCCTCCTCCTCCTTCCTCTTCGCCCACTGATAAACTGTCTCCAAGGCAGACTTTCTCAAGGTTCCAGGCGAGATCAAAAGATCAAGAGATCATAAGTAGGGAGGTGGAGCTGGACCTTCAAGTTAGCCCAGAAGAGATCATGAGTAGGGAGGTGGAGCTGGGCTGCGAAAACTGGACTTCTTTCGCTTCGAGTTGTTGCTCAAAAGCAGTGCAACGGACATTGTCCTTGTGACTCGCCCAAGCACGGCAGTTGAAACAGCAATTGCGCAGTGCACTAGTCGCTGGGCAATGGCGAGGGGACACCGCCTTAACACTTCCATTGTTCTGGCGGCGGTCCACGGTTCTCTCCGGTCTTTTTCGGGCGGTATCCATGGTCGAGCTTTCACTCATTCGTCCCCTGACGTCCCCCCCTCCCCCCCCCCCCCCACCCCCCCCCTGTCCCCGTCCCTAATAAGCCACCTCGCTTCTGTGGACGTAAAGCAAAATGGTCCAGACTTTCTTCTCTCACTGGGCCTTTCCGGCACTTCCAGCTGCAAGACTGTGGGAAATGTTCTACGATTCGACACGTCAGTTCTTCTCTGTATCCTTCCGATTCGTCTTCCTTCAGCCTCGAACTCGAACTCGAACACTTTATTTTACAAGGATTGTAGTTTAGGTTCAGTGAAAAACCTGTCTACCAGCTAGTCCTTGCTAAGCTGCTGATGAATAGATACCAAATTACAGGCATTAGCCTGTCAAAGTCAGCAGACCATCATCCAATACAGCGATTGGATTCAAGACCCCTCATGGTGCTTGAATAGCTGCCTTATCTCCCCGTGAAAAAAAAAGTTTTAAAAAAGGCAGTAGACCTGTCATCTCCCCCAGCCAAAGTGCTCCACTGGTCATATGTACCGACTTTTCAGTAGCTGTGATGAAGTGGGGGTAATTTGGATCAGAGGTACATACAGTAGGCGGGGAAAATGAAGAAGATGGGGATGGAGAGGCAAGTGGACAACAACAACAACAACAACAACAAAAGCAACAAAGATTTAACTGTAAACACACACACACACACACACACACACACACACACACACAACAACAACAACAACAACAACAACAACAACAACAACAACAACAACAACAACACAAAACAACAACAACAACAACAACACAAAACAACAACAACAACAACAACAACAACAACAACAACAACAGCAGCAACAACAACAAAACTAAACAATACAAAACAAAACAAAAACGTACATTATATCCATTCTCTTAGTGTCCCAGCAAGTTGCATTTTCTGACACAGGCACCTGATGTTGTTTGCTTACAAACTGAATGGAAGTACGTGTTATTTGGAAGAGTGGAGGCCGGGGTGACATCTGGTACCATCCCAACAGGACGTTATAATTACGATCTGGAACTACCATCCCAATACTACATAATAACTGGGATCAGTCCCGGAAGTCACCAGAAATATATTTTACGTCACCCGATGACATGTGCCTGTTCATCCCCAGCTGTTTCGTAGTTTTTCTGCTTCTTCAAATGATTGGATTTCGGTCTCCGAGAGAGAGAAGAAAAGAAAAATTCTTCCGTGATAGTTTTACGGTGATAAGAAGAAGAAGAAGAAGAAGAAGAAAAAAAGCAATTGATTTAATTTAGTGATTGCCGACCCAACATCCCTGAGTTACTCTGTGACAGTTTGTGACGTTATTTACTGCAGAAATACACTCAGTTACTGCATCGACGTTTGAGTTCCTATCGCATTATAACTTCATTCACCGTGTCGGATTCATTGGCTTCGACCACAGCAGTCTTTGTTGCGGTTTGCAAGTCAGATTACCCTGAAGACTCTTCAAACGCGAGAGCCAGTTTCGCGACAGCAAGAGGAAAAGTGAACTGGATTATTATTCTGATGGGTTTTACTACGAGTACTGTGGCGATAATTCCAAGTCCAGGGCAGTTATTATAAGCTTGATACAAGTCGGCGTTCGTGTTCTGGGACAGTTTACTGTGATGACAATATTAAGCTGACGTGAGGAAAAGTTAGACTTGTTACTCTAATGACTATTTCAAGCTGATGAAAGGAAAAGTGAAACAGTTTACTGTGATGGCGGTGTCAAGCTGATGTGAAGAAAAGAGACACGTTTCACTGTAATGAGAATTTCAAGCTGATGTGAGGAAAAGCGAGACATTTTACTGTGATGACAATTTCAAGCTGATGTGAGAAACAACAGTGAGACATTTTACCACGACCACGACACAGTGTCAAGCCAGTGTAAAGGAAAGTGACTTAAATACTCTGAGACACTTGACGCTTGTGGCAATTTCAAGCTGTCGTGTAAGGAATAGCTATTTTGAGACATTTTCCTGTGACGCCATTTTCAAGCAGTATCAGGGAGACCGGGCTACTTTAACTCTGAGACATTTTACTGCGACCACAATGTCGATTAAGCCAGCGTAAGGGAAAGTGAATTAAGTATTCTGAGACACTTCACGTATAAGGTTCGAGGAGTGGTTATTCCGGGGGCATTTTCCTGTGACGACAATTTCAAACAGTGTGAAGGCGAGCGAGTTATTTAAACTCTGAGGCACTTGACTGCGGTGACAGTGTCATCACGCCGGTGTTGGGAACAGTGCACAATGAGTTATTTAATATTCTCACACACCTTACCAGGGACGAAAAAAGAAGAAGACTTATTCTAACTCTGACAGACTTTACTCCGGAGAGTTAAGCGGATTTGAGAAAAAGCGAGTTAGTACTATGAGATGCTTAGCTACAACTTCAAGTCTGTCTAAAACAAAACAAAACAAAACAAATCAAATCAAACAACAACAACAACAACAGCGATTTGCTATTCTGAGACACCTTACTGAGTGACGACAACTTTCAAGTCCGTGAGAGAAAAATAGAGTTACTATTCTGAGACATTTTACTGTGTGACATCACAACTTTCGAGCCGTTCAGAGAGGAAAGAAAAGGTTGTATTCTCAGACATTTTACTGTGTGACGACAACTTAATTCGTGGAGTCAACATTTTACTAGGTGGCGACAGCTTTCAAATCGTCGAAAGCGAAAACGAGTTGTTAGCGCTGAAACACAACACTGTGGAAGACCGTTTCACATTTAAGCGAGACGGAGAAAGCAAGTTGACTAATGTAACTGTATGCTCTGCAGCAACAAATTGGGGCTGGGTTATATTTGTCTGCGTCCCTGCACTTGGCGTGTGTCAGTCGAACGTTGATCGAGAATGAGTCGCGCTTCCGAATGGCTGGAGCGGATAGCCCGGAAGGTGGACAGTCATGACGTGTCTCATCACATGCCACTTCCGGCCCACCTCGTGCGTATGGTGGACGCCTGGAAACAGTAAGTAGCTGCATGACACACTACTTGTACTGCACCCACTGTTACGTCAGTCTCGATCGTAACGGCGATTTAATTAAATTGAGAGGATGGTTGGGTTGGGGGGATGGGGGGGGGGGTGGGGGGGGGAGGGGGGAGGGGAGGGGGGGGGGGGGGGGGGGAGGGGGGGGGGGGGGGGGGGGGGGGGGGGAGTCGGGTGACGTAAGGTGCAGGGAGAGGAGGCGGAAAGACCCTCTCTCTCTGTGTTCCCCTTCTCTCTTTGGCTCCCTCTGCCTCTGTCTGTCTGTCTGTCTGTCTGTCTGTCCATCTCTCTCTCTCTCTCTCTCTGTTCCCCTTCTCTCTTTGGCTCCCTCTGCCTCTGTCTGTCTGTCTGTCTGTCTGTCTCTGTCTCTGTCTCTCACTGTGTTCCCCTTCTCTCTCTGGCCCCTCTGCCTCTGTCTGTCTGTCTGTCTGTCTGTCTGTCTCTCTCTCTCTCTCTGTTCCCCTTCTCTCTTTGGCTCCCTCTGCCTCTGTCTGTCTGTCTGTCTGTCTGTCTGTCTCTGTCTCTCTCTGTGTTCCCCTTCTCTCTCTGGCTCCCTCTGCCTCTGTCTGTCTGTCTGTCTGTCTGTCTCTCTCTCTCTGTTCCCCTTCTCTCTTTGGCTCCCTCTGCATCTGTCTGTCTGTCCGTCTGTCTGTTCCCCTTCTCTCTTTGGCTCCCTCTGCCTCTGTCTGTCTGTCTGTCTGTCTCTCTGTTCCCCTTCTCTCTCTCTCTGTTCCCCTTCTCTCTTTGGCTCCCTCTGCTTCTGTCTGTCTGTCTGACTCTCTCCTTCTCTCTGTCTCTTCCCCCCCCCCCCCCCCCCTCTCTCTCCATATTGTGTTTGTCGTGGCAAACTTCCGGTCGAGTCATGTGCTGTGAAACACGGACAATACAAATGTATTTATGTATTTCTTATGTTGGCTTGTCGTTGATTGCTGATGGATCTCACGACCTAGCTAGGTCGTATAGCACGTGGTACTCGTGGT
>JABMCL010003454.1:825000-837500 GCA_018857735.1 Alviniconcha marisindica | reverse complement strand
GGGGGGGGGGAGGGCACAAGCTCTCACAAGCAGTTGGAAGGACTGGGCGGAGTTGTATGGGTGTGAGAGAGAGAGAGAGAGAGAGAGAGAGAGAGAGAGAGAGAGTCAGACAGACAGACAGACAGACAGACAGAGAGACAGACAGACAGACAGAGGGAGGGGGCCGGGGGGGTCGAGGGGAAATATTCTTGAAACATCACCCAATGTAGCAATATTGCTACAAACAGGAAGGAAAAAGTGTGTGTGTTGTGTGTGTGTGTGTGTGTGGCATGCATGTGCGTGTGTGCGCATGTGTGTAGATCAGCAGTTATTCTCTTTGTTTAGTTGTGTGCAAACTGCTAACACAATGGTTTCCTTCTGGTACAAACTCATCCACTGGTCTGCAGCCCATAGTTTCCATCAACATTTTCATGCATCTGCACTCACACAGTCTGGTCTGTCCATCTGCAGCATCCTGCCTCCATCACCGTATCTTTTTCTCCAGCTGTATCATATTGGTGATGACAGGTTTGGCATCCCCTGCTGTCACATGCAGGTCTATCAGTCCAGAGAATTCAATCAGTGCTTTCTGACACTTATGTAGACCCTGCAGGGATTTAAAGAAAAAAAAAAAAAGAAAAAAAAGAGTAAATAAATTAAAATCAAAAGGTGAATAGGTTATTTAAATCTGTCTCCCCTTGTCCAAGTGGATTCTTTAAATGAATCAGAGCATCAATTCACTTTTAAAACATGGAAGAGAGAGAGTAAAAAGGAAAGAAAAGAAGCATACCAAAAAATGGCCACTACCCAGTGTGAACTCATAAAACTAAATACATGTTACTCCAAATCAAATATCTCACAGAAACGATCTCGCTTTCCCAGTCTACAAGAAAAGAAAAAAATGTTTTTAAATGTGCACTATAGTTGGCCAAATAAACACTGATCTTCATAAAACACTTTCAGATTTTTTAATAACAATGATACCAAAAAGGACACACAAAATAAAATATAAAATAAATAAAAAAGAACAGTAAGGGCATGCTGTTGTCATACAAGAATGATGATGTGCGGGCACCAAGAACTTACCTTGGTCAGGTAATCCTTCACCTTGGGATCCTTTCTGGCCTGCTGTCTCAATGTAATACTTTCTTCAGCAGAAAAACCAATCAAGTGGGACAGGACCTGAAACAAGAACATTTCAAAGCGGTCAGCCACAAACTAACAGCCAGCAGTTAGAACTTGATAAACTCTTTGAATATAATCATACACACACTTGAAATTTATGAGATTTATTTTTAATTTTTTTGCCTGGACATGTGTTCAGATGCAAAGTAAATCAAACATGTGTTTATTCACTTGTGGCTACCTCCAGTCATCGTAAGATACCTCAGGAAAACTAAAACATGGTCTGAAAAGAAGCAAAAGATTACAGAGCTCAAGAGCTGTGTGAAAGTCGAGGTGGCCGTCCTGGACTCCCGTCCCTAATAAGCCTATGGTTTCTGTGGACGTAAAGCAACACTTCAACAACAACATGCAAAACATGAAGCTTCTCATCTTCTTTTTGCATTTACCTTATCAGAAATAACCACTTCCATGGTGTCTGTCCCATCTGTGATGCGGCAAGACAGACTCCAGTTGTCTCCCTTGCCACTCCTCAGTCTGTCTGTCAGTGTTGTAATGTAACCCTGAAAACGTAACAATGACATCACCACAGCGTGAACTGATATATACATATATAATATATATATATATATATATATATATATATATATATATATATATATATATGAGTGAACAAAGTAAACTGATATGTCTGGACAAACATGACTGGAGAGTGAACTGGTGTGAGTGAACAAACTAAACTGACATATCACATGTCTGGACGAACATGGCTAGAGAGTGAACTGGTGTGAGTGAACAAACTAAACTGACATATCACATGTCTGGACGAACATGGCTAGAGAGTGAACTGACAAGTGACATGACTGAACAGACTAAACTGACATAGCTGGACAAGCTTGACCAAAGTGAACTCTGAGTGAGCGAACAAACTGCACTGACACGAGTTGGCAGACAAGGCCATGCTGAAGGTGAACAAGCATGCATCAACAGACATGCCTGTGCTGAACAAACTGATTTTACATGAGAGAGCAGACAAGATCAGAAAGCAAACAACTGAGCAAGAGAGAGTTAATAATTATGCAACACTCAACCGCCACACTAGATCACAGAAAAGCCAGCCGTCTACACAGGGCTCGAGTTGAAGTCAGCTTCGATCAAACACAGAATGGACAAACACAAAAACACTGGACTGCATAAAAAGATCAAACAAGTCACACTGAACAAACAAACAAACCTGTTCAACACTAAGAGTAAGATGCATGGCATTACTGAAAGCACCGGCAAGGAATGGTAGCCTGCGGTGTGGTACAAAGTTTAACAGTTCTTAGGTATATGAATGGAGAGAGAGAGAGAGAGAGGGAGGGAGGGAGAGAGAGAGAGAGAAACTGTATTGTAATGGATGGATGCATGTTAATGAATAAACGCCCCAAAGGGGGAGAAGAAAAAAAAAGAAAAACAGAAGAAGAAAAAAAGAGGTTTAACAGTTCTGTAGGCATCTGCTAGTGTTACTGCTTTGAGAAAGGAGTAAGTTTCTAAAGTCTCTATTGGTACGGCATCAGTTTTAGCAACAAACAAGCGGCATTACTGTCAAAGCACCTTGACAGCGAAGGATTGTTCACCATCAGAGCCAGACTGGACCCAACTCTGCACATCTTTCAATGGCTGGTGACTTCTGGACGCAGCATGGGGGGTGCCTGTGAAATAAAATAAAATGTCATCCTGTGGTACATTTTAAGTTCCAGCTAAAAGGTTACATGATCCAAACATTTTGCTTTCTTTTCTTTTTTCTCTTTTCTTTTTTCTTAAACAAAAAACGAAAACAAAACTGAACAGGACACTAAAGTGACCTGCCAAACAGAAACAAAAACAACAAAAAAAGAAAAGTCAGATTTGGAATATAACTTGTTTTCTTTTCTTTTTTAACCCAAAAGATGCAGGTGTAGTTGCACAATAAATCACACGCATTGTCCTTGATTGTTATAATATATAACCCCCTTGGCACGTTTCCAGTTGTACAAAAGAGCTAGACCCTCCTCACTCTCAGTTAATGTCAGCCAAGAAAAACAAAAAGCAGCAATTACGCACACGCAGTCCAACCTCACCTTGTGATGAAAAGGGTGCGATCACTGCTTTGGGGATGTTCTCATTCTGGGCAGCCACAGTAGTCTGAAGAGGATGAGCGTCTTCATCGCTACGATCCATCATCCCCATGTTCTGGCCATCCCTGCATCCAATCGGAGATGCAACAGTGTCTGGAGACTTGCAAACTGCAGTACTGCTCAGGTCATTCCTCTCCTGCTTCACACTGAAGCAGCCTCCGCCAGACGCAGGAGACAGACTGTCACTGGTCAGATCAATGACTGCCTCCGGCAAACACGTGCTGCCAACCTCTGCCTTGGTCTCCTTTTTCATCGTCGACAACATGGAGGTCAGCTTGCGCTGTTTTGGCGGGGGAGGTTCCGTCTCTGCGGAAGAGCTGCAGGAGGAATTATGCGAGGTGGTAGGAAAGGTGCTCTTTGAAGAGTCTTGTGAAAACAGGGAAGAGCTGGGTGCTGATCCGACCTTTGTTGAATGCAATGAGGTGCTGAAGCAGTTTGTCCCACCTTTCGTGTTGGGTGGGTTTCCTGACATACAAGTGAACCCATGAGAATTGTATGAATCAGCAGTCTTGATGCCTGCAGGGTTTTTCAGCATACTAGAATCCCCAGCACGGCAAGCAGCAGAGCTAGAAGAGTTACTGGTCCTGGTGCTTTGCGGACCTGTGGTAAAATGACTTTGGATGGGTATGACGGGAGACAGTAAGTCAGCGTCTGCCTGTGCCAAGTCAAAATCATCATCATCCTCCCACATGCTGTCATCCACCACAGCAGCACTACTTTTCTGTGCGGGCACTGAAGATGCCTGCGCCCACATCTTTCCATCACCACCGCCTCTTCCTGTTGCCGATTCCAGAGATCCATCCTGCTGTTCGTCTTTGATTGAAAATGAAGCACGATCCTGGCCGAACCTGGAAGCAGAAGAGTTCAGGGCGGATGCCTGATTGGTTGGTCTTGCAGACGAAGTGTGAGGATTGGAAGTAGAAGACTGCCAGGATGTGCTGGGTTTGGCAACAGCTGATGATGAAGAGACAGAAAATGGCTGCTTTGAACTTCCGCCTGCTCCAGATGGTTGTGGAGCAGCAACGTTGCTGGTTGTGTGAGATGCACTGGGGATGTTATCTGACACTTCCTCCATCGGCTCATCAAAAGTGTGCAGAATTCCTCCATAGTCTAAATCTTCCTCCCACTGAAAAGAAAAACAACAAAATTTCATTTTTAAGTTTTGCGAACAAACCTGTTTGGTCAATTATTTATCCCAACTATGTGACATTCCATCAGGTTATCATTATGCCTTTTTGATGTTCCATCAGATTCTGCCTTATTCTCATATGGAAGAAATTATTCTCATCAATTCACCCAAACCAGTTGTTCAGCTTAGTGAACTCTGGTGTAAAGTGAATCAGTATGCATGAAAAAAGAGAACATACACACACATCAAGAATTAAACACACAAAAAAGGAAACGGACAGACACAGAGCTAAATTCATTTCAATGCCCAGTCAGCCATACAGATTATACTAGACAGAAATGGATGGCAGGATGGAAGGTAGCAGATGAGGTAAAGGGAACACAGAAGGAAGGCAGAGATGATGACAATGCTGAGGATCTAGATGATGATTATCACATGAACAGCTGTTGAGTGTCTAATCTTGAGATAACCCTGAAGTGCTTCATAGTGGTGATTATGTAGCACTATTCTCTGCTTTTGAGCAGACCCACTGTGCTCTAGATGTATGTGACTGACTGTAGCTTTACACAACATGTTTTTTTAATATTCACCAATGACATGTACTTACAGATCTGTTTGGTTGTTACATGACTGGTGCTATGTCAAACGACTGCCATCTTGGCACATGTTCCGTGGACACCATACAACCATGCACTGGTTTATAGTGTCACTTATTCAAAGCCACATACACGGGGTGCAGGTGTATTTAGCTGTAACTGCCACCTGCACTTTTTGCAGAATGACCGGGACTGTTTATGTGCTACTGCAGTGAACATGGGGAGGCAGAGACACTGAAATGAGACCACAGAGAAGAAAATTATCCTGCTGCTCCTGCCTGGACATGAATCTGAAACCTTTTGATCACAAGTCTGTTGCCCTACAAGGACCATTGAGCTATTCCTGTTGCTCCCTAATAAGAAAGGCAGTTTATTCTTTAATGCCCAGCCAACCACACAGCTTCACAGCAAAGAGGAGAGGTAGAGTAATATGATGATGATGGTAATAAAGATGATGATGCAAAAAGAAACCACTAACAGGCTTATGTAAGTAAACAACAACTTTCAAAATGCACACTCATCAACAAGTTCTACAAAGACATGCAAAAAACAAAAACAAAACTTGCAAAAGACAAACTGCTGGAGTTCTCAAAAACAGCAACAATATTATGTAACACAAAACAGCATTACATTACAAGCAAGCAAGCAACAAACCTCATCATCCATTGTAACTGTATTCTGTGGAGCAAGTGGTTCTCTTTTGACAAGTGGCTCTTTTTTAACGTTGTGGCACCACTTCTGACCTCCTGCCTGCAATGATCCAGGGCCGGGTCGGCAAGAACTGGGCCGCTGCAGCGTCGATACAGTCATCTCAACCTTGCACTTCTTTTGCCCACTCACTCCGAGCTTGAAGTCCTGCTTGTTGATGAAGCGGCCTGAGAATTCTTTCTTCGCATGTTTTCCATTGTTTGCTGAATTGGTTTCCCTGGTAGAAAGCAGTGAGTTTAACTCATGTTACAGAATGGTGCTTTATAAGAACTATTATTATTTTTATTATATATATAAAGAACTATTATTATTATATATAATCAATACTGAACCATTAATAGTGATAATAATGCTTACATTTGTACGGTCAGTTTGTTTTTGGATTCTAACTTCATCCCATCAATCGTACAGTGTCAAATCTGAACAGTAATAAGATGATGAACATGACGTATCTAAATAAATTATATACGAAAACAGCAAGCCAGACATAACTTCCTTAAACACAGGCGACGCAGGTGAGGATGATGAAGATGATGACCATCGTGTTGGTTTCAACAAGTGAGGCAAGACTGCTAGACAACATGATGCACTCCACACTAATTTATGTGGTATGTTCAAGCACAGTAACCGTCCTGATATAACCATAATGGTTGACTGGGCGTAAAACACCAAGTTATTTACTCAAGCACAGTGACTGGTTTGTTGGTTTCAACAAGTGGGTCTAGACTGCTAAACATTATGATATGTTGCACACCATCCAACATGGCACATTCAAGCAGAGCATTGGCTTCTACGAGTGAGTCTAGACTAACAGACAATATGATGTACTCCACACTAACTTACATGGTACGTTCAAGGACAGCGACCGATGTGTTGACTTCTACAAGTAAGTCTAGACTAACAGACAGTATGATGTACCCCACACTAACTTACATGGCACGTTCAAGGACAGCGACTGGTGTGTTGGCTTCGACGAGCGAGTCCACCTCACCTCCAAGCACCTGAAGATTGTCTGCCGTCAGCATCAACACACCACGACGGCAAGTGACCTGGCCGTGAACTACCACCTGCAACAATTACAACATTGCACAATGCATAAAATATTTTCATTGGATTCTTTCTTTGCTTTGCTGGGGGGGGGTAAATTCCTTTTGTGCAATCTACTCTGAGCAATATACAACACGTACACACACCAACTATTGAGCAAAAACTGCTAGAATGATCAGTTACACAGTACTTTATTAGAAATCAGAGTGATTCCACAGGCAGTAAGGAGGAAGGAAGCTGTCTCTTGCAGACAAAGCCTCACCCAGGGAATCCTGTAGTGGTGGGAATCTTGGAGTATATCAATCAGGCATTATCTATATAATTATGGTTGTTATACATCTAGTCAGTCTGGACTGTACCATCTACATGCTATTGAAGT
Organism: Alviniconcha marisindica; assembly: GCA_018857735.1. NCBI lineage: Eukaryota > Metazoa > Mollusca > Gastropoda > Provannidae > Alviniconcha > Alviniconcha marisindica. The sequence continues at coordinate 830,381 of JABMCL010003454.1, read as the reverse complement.
TGGTCATTTAATAGGCACTTGCGTGTGTTCATTATTTAAGACTAGACATAACAACAGTCATATTTTGCCTGGTCTTTTGCAGTTTTTGAACATGGAACATGATAAACGTGCAGGCACAGAGAGATTTGCAGGCTTTAAAGCTCTCGAACAGTCTGATTTCAGACAGCTGTGGAGAGAATGTCATGCCTGCCACTGTCAGAACAGTTCAGGGCTCTGTACAGGCCGATCGCCAAGACCACAGCCAAACGGTGCCACTTAATTATTCACATTTTAACAACTTTCTATCTGCAGCTGCAGCACTAAAAGTGAAACTAGTAAAAGGTTTATAACAGCATTTTGTTGTTGTTGTTGTTGTTGTATTGCTTAAATCTTAGTGTAATCAGAAACAAGAAAAACAAAAAACAAAAAACCCAACATATTTTAAGCTGGTGTGGTCACCATTTAGATGTGTTTTTGGGGGGTCTTTTTTGACAGGGAAAGGTAGAGGTGGTGGGGGGGGGGGGGAGGCAGGGTGCTGCTGAGAGATGGAAGAGAAATGTTGGAGAGAGGAGGCTTGTTGGGGCTGGGACTGTTGGAAGCAGGGGTGTGATGGGGAAGATGGGGTGAAGATTACCTTAAATCCTGGCTGGAGATTGCCACCAAGGGCTGCTATAGGTTGGTATTCCATGCCCTGGATTTCAGTCTGACCGTCGGTCATTTTCAGCAGCATCATACGACTTGGTTTCGGTTCCCACTGCATGGACAAATTAAAGAACGAAAACACCAGGTGTAAACTGTAATATTCATTCAGATGATTGATGACAATTTGTGTACATTTATATTGTGTATTAAATATACACGCCTAGGACTCAGTTGAGAAAGTGTGCTCTATTATCCCCACTATTATCATTATTACTATTCATAGAGTGAAAACACACTGACTGGTGAAATTCTGCTTTACACAGTTTTAATCATTCAGTCAAAACATACAATTAATAAGAAAATCTACTAATTTCTATTGCTCAAGCTGGACACTCCCATCAAAAGAAAAATGAAAAAAATGAAGAAGAAAAATATCTGGCAAGTAAAAACAAAAAATTACAAACTTTTCAATTTCATAGTAAGTAAGTAAGTTGGGGTTTTACGCCCAGTCAACTGGTATGGTTATATCAGGGCGATCAATTTCATAGGTAAAAGCAAAACCCCTAAATGTTACAGAGAAGACTATTCAAACCAGAACACAAAGGAAAAACAATTCACAGCTAATCTAGCTGGACAGGACTTATAACTCAGTAGCATGCCAGGTATGCTCAATCTACGATGTACCACCAGCTGATACGGTCTAATCTAGCTGGACAGGACTTATAAGTCAGTAGCATGCAAGGTGTGCGCGATGTACAACGTACCGCTGGCTGATACGGCCTGTCAGCCGACACTTCACTGTTAGCATTCATCGTGCCCTTGACCTTCTGCAGCTGCCCGTACAGTGGGAGTCCCACATCCACCATGCTCTCCACCTGTAGCAGGCATTGCGGATGACGGTGGTCAACACGATTACCATGAATTCAACAACCAATTCTAACATCATCTGCATAAATTTGCACAATGTCTATGCTTCAAGTACAATCGCAAGGACTCTAATAAGTAATATTCATCAACACATTCAAATAAAACAAAGAAACACAGATCTGCAAAATTAAGACAGCTTAGGCTAACATTGTAAATGTAATATATTTATTGTATGTCAAATATTGTGCATTAAATCAATCATAATTTATTATTTGTTCAATGAAATTTATTATAATTTAACTGAAAACCGAAAATTAACTGGATGAAAATTATACTGAAGTTCAGGAATTTTTATCAAATTATTAATACTATTCATTAAACTAACAAGCAAGCAAATAATTTAAAACTGTCACGACGCTTGTCTTGATTTGTTCAATAAATTGAGGCAACCCTCAAGACAGTTTACCACATCTCCCAACATGGAAGGGAAAGAACAAACAAAAATTCACCTGAAGTGCAAATGGTCCCTTGACTTGTGTGGAAAGCTGCACTGGAAGATCAGCAGGTAGACATACTGCTTCCAGCTCTTTCAGGTCTGACATCAGCCACTGCTCAAACACCATGGGCTGCAGCTGTGCTGCTGACATTGGCTGGCCCTAGTACATTGGTCAAAACATAAAATCATTAATAATCCAGCTAAAAGTAGTAAAACGCACCATGACCATATTTCATTCCATGATCAGGTAGCATGATTGAAAAGACACATGCAAACTGACCTCCCTTTAATACCAAACTTCCAACAGCTGTACATTACTTTCAAACATTGATGAAGAGATCCTATGACCCTGCCCCCACCCCCCCCCCCCCCCCCCCCCCCCCCCACCCCCCATCCAGGAAAAAAAGAAAAAAAAAAGAAAGATAACTGACCTTATCTAATTTATAAAGACTTTAAACTTTAAAGACAAAGGTCTAGTGATGGTACTATAGACAGTGCAGTTAACTAATGGCAGAGAAGAATGAGTTTCCTTGTTTTTAAAATTTGCTGAAGTTGCTGAGACTTTTCAGCTCATGTTCAAAGCATAATTATTAGTGTTGCTATGCTCTACCCTGAATGGAATCTATCCAGGTTTGCTTTTTAAAAAGCAGAAAGCTGTAAAAAAATGATTAAATATTTTAATGCAACAACTTGAACAAGTTACTTTACACAGTTGAAATAGTAGCACTTGTAGACTGATTCATTTCAGGAAACTGATCAACTTTCCATCACCAGCAGACTGATTCATTTCAGGAAACTGATGAACTTTTCATCAAAAGTTAAAATTAAATTTTTATCTGTTTATGAAACAGATTCTCCCAAAACACTGATCCAAACAAAAAGGCAGCAAAAACTGAAATATCACTATGATTATATGAACATTGCCTTCCCATAATATATCAAATTAATAGTGCAGTTGACAAAGATCAAGTGTGAACTGAGTTTTGGATTTTCAGGTTATGAATATAATATTGTGACTAAATAATTATCTCTGTCAAGTCTGTGACATAGATTTGCTCTGTGGCTAGATGTTAAATTAATAATACATGTTACTGCATTAATAATAACACAGTACTTAAGTACTACAAAATGTCAGTTACCACACACACACACACACACACACACACACACACACACACACACACACACACACATGGTGATATCCAGAGAAAAAGGCACCAAAAACTTAAATATCACTATGATTTTATGAACACTACCTTCCTATAATATATAAAATTAATAGCACAGTTGACAAAGATCAAGTGTGAACTGAGTTTTGGATTTTCAGGTTATGAATATAATATTGTGACTAAATAATTAGTTATGTCAAGTCTATGACATAGATTTGCTCTGTGGCTAGATATTAAATTAATAATAAATGTTACTGCATTAATAATAACATAGTACTTAAGTACTACAAAGTACAAAATGTCAGTTACCACACACACACACAAGGCGATATATTGCCATATTCTGCTATATGTAATATAATATAAATTATATATGCATAGTGCAACTTTACCATTGTAAAACTAAAATTAAACAAAAGGAAAAAAATGACAAAACCAAAAGCAGATGGATTTGGTTTGGAATTGGAGATAACTCATCACCCAGAACTTTATATCTTGGTAAATACAATTACACAGCAATGGACAATTAGTTACTGAGAAAGTATAAATTGTTACAATATAAATTGCTCCAATTCTTATATTATAATTTGCTTTCTTGGTGCTTTACGTCCACAGAGGTGAGATGGCCTATTAGGGATGGGGACAGTGTGGGAAAGGGACGACAGAGTGAAGGCTCGACCACGGAAACCGCCCGAAAAAGACCGGAGAGACCGTGGACCGCCACCAGAACAATGGAAGTGTTAAGACGGTGTCCCCTTGCCATTGCCCAGCGACTTGTGCACTGCACAATTGCTGTTTCAACTGCTGTGCTTGGACAGAGTCACAAAGACAATGTCCGTTGCACCGCTGTTGACGAACAACTTGGACAACTCAAGCAAAGGAAGTCCAGCTTTCTTAGCCCAGCTCCACCTCCCTACTCATGATCTCTTCTGGGCTAAGTTGAGGGTCCAGCTCCACCTCCCTCCTCTAAGATCTCTTGATCTTTTGATCTCACCTGGAACCCTGTGTTATAATTTATCCTATTTTTTAGTATTTATAGTTATTACCACTATCACAGTATCAGTAATCATCACAATTACAGTTATGCTATAGTATTAACAATAGGGATAATATGTGGTAGTACACAGTCAATACCCCATTTTCCTGCTGTATCCATTCTGTGCAGGCAGCCAGCCAATCAGGAGGGACTTGTACACTGTAGGAAGACTGCAGCCACGCTTGGATAACTTCCAGATCGGTTGTCATGGTGAAGTCATCAGCCACACAATTTAGAACAGATCCTACGCCAGAGTGCCTCGGATTCACTCCCTCCTAGACATCACTGTGGAATAACTAGCAACCGTAAGATTCATCTGAAACACTATAAAATCTAATGAAATTAGGTGCTTTTTCTTGCCTGATTTATCAGTGCCGGCAGTGGCGTCTGTCTTCGAACGTGTTTACACCAGGGTACGTAGTTTGACAGAAGTTGTTGGTGCAACATTACATAAGTCAAACAATTGATAGATATTGTGAAATAAATAGTGTCTCTGATGGTCCAAATGATCCGATGATGAAGTAATCACCTCGATATTAAATGATACCTCACTCAGTCAAATTTTGTTTCGTCGGAGAACGGAGACTCGGATCTCCCGCCATTACAAAAGGATACGTCATTATTTAATCTCCGAATTCATTGAGATCTTTTTTGATTGCTTACAAAACTCTTAAATACTGGTTATGCATTAAAATATTTTACATCAGAGTCATGCGTTTTTATCTAGGAAGTGATCGTGGTCACTCCTGAAGAGTTCTCAACTCAGACAAGCGGAGATACTACGGGATGTCCCCTGGCGATTCATGGGAAGGAACTCTTTCTGCTCACAAAATATGACCTCCCATGGAATGAAGGATTATTTTTCTTTTATTATTAAAATAAATTTTAAAAAAGAGCTTAAGTGGGTTAAGTCTTAGGACGGTGGCGAAAGGTCAGAGTGGCCGTACATAAATACATAACTAGTCAAACAAGCTGTACAGCTACGTGACACAATGGCGGCGACTCCACAACAGCATACATATTATTTTTTGTAGGACTCCGGGCAAAGAATGGCAAGCGCTTTCGCAAGTAAGGGAGGTCATTTATTCACAACGATGTGCTACAAATAGTATCCTGTTTATTCCCCCTGTGAGCCGGTTTGGCCTAGGGTAAGCCGTTAGGCTGGTAAGCAGAGGGACTTCGGTTCGACTGA
>JABMCL010003454.1:817500-820000 GCA_018857735.1 Alviniconcha marisindica | reverse complement strand
CCCAGATCTTGCTCTTCATGGTCTACACAGGGGCCCTGATCGTGCTCTTCGTATCCTACATAGGGGCCCTGGTCTTGCTCTTCATAGCTTACACAGGGGCCCTGACCATGCTCTTAGTCGTAGCCTACATAGGGGCCCTGATCTTGCTCTTCATAGTCTACATAGGAGCCCTGATCTTGCTCTTCATAGTCTACATAGGAGCCCTGGTCTTGCTCTTCATAGTCTACATAGGAGCCCTGGTCTTGCTCTTCATAGTCTACATAGGGGCCCTGATCGTGCTCTTCATAGCCTACATAGGGACCCTGATCTTGCTCGTAATCGTAGCCTACATAGGGGCCCTGGTCTTGCTCTTCATAGCCTACATAGGGGCCCTGGTCTTGCTCTTAGTCGTAGCCCACATAGGGGCCCTGATCTTGCTCTTCATAGTCTACATAGGGGCCCTGGATCTTGCCGATGCTCGTAACGAGTAATACGCAATAAGCACTGAATGAGCTAGCGCCACTGACCGAAGTGAAACGCTTGCGGCATTGTGCTGTGTCAAGTGTTGTTTCCCATGCACCCATCACCACTCGTTTTGTGTGTCAATATCCCTTACCGCCCGCCCGCCCGTCGAATCATAATGATCCACGCTTTCTCTCGAAACGCGCGTGAGTTGTTCCAATTAGCCGTACGTCACCTGCGGAGTCAAAGGCGACGCACGTGTCGCGCATGCCAAGTAGGTGTGAACAACGCACGCGCTACACGAGTTGTTAAGGCAACTAAAAAATAAATTTAAAAATAAAAAATAAAAAATAAAAAAGAAGGAGAAGAAGAAATAAATGTCGTTTTCCTTTTTTCTTCTACTTTGGAGCAAAACTGCTCTATTACCAATTTCAGGTGTTTTCTTTCTTTCTTTTTTCTCTACTATTAATTGTATCTATTTGTACTTGAAATTTTGTAGAAGACTGGCCGAAGAAATGTAGAAGTAGAAGAAGAACCGGAAGATAAAGACGAAGAAAAACGAAAGGACTGAGGAGAAGAAGAAGAAGAAGAAGAAGAAGAAGAAGAAGAAGAAGAACAAAGTAACAACGCGCGCGCAGACACGCATACACACACGCAAATCAACAACAGTTTTGATCGACTAAAAACAAACTATTATTATTAAAGAAACAAATTAGAAGCAATCTCCAGTACAAATCGACACGTCAATAATTAAAAGTTTGCGACTTCGCTGACATTGCACATGGTATGTGTCCAGTCGGTTGTTCTAAAAAAAAAAATATATATATAAAATGATGAATTTGTCCCGTTTATTATTTGAATCATTACAAAATGTTTTACACAGAGGAGAAATACACGTTGACTCTGTCTTGCTCATCCTTGGAGTTATAGAATATGTTTTATCAAAGAAAGGAAAAACAAACAAACAAACAAACAAACACCTGGAATTCGTCCCGTTTAACGCATCCAAGTGTCATGGAACATGACTTACACGAGGGGGGAGGGACAGGGGGCGGGGGGGGGGGGCGACCGGGGGGGGGGGGGGGGGGGGGGCGCGGACAGCCGCTGGAGTTTGCTTTGTCCCATTCATCGTACCCACAAGTTAGGGAACATGTCTTATGCAGGGAACAAAATAGACACGTAGACACTGTCCCGTTCATCGTAGCCACGAGTCAAGGAACATGTCTTAATTATGCAGGGAACAAAAATCAACACATCGACACTGTCCCGTTCCTAGTACAACACGTAGGTAGGTAGGTAGTGTTGCTTAATGTCCTCGGATGTCGGTTAACATATTAGGGACAAGCTGAGACCAATGCCGAAGCATGGTTCAATATAGCTTTACGTCCACGGAAACCAGAAGGCTCGTTAGGACGGACTACCCAGGACGGCCACCTCGACTCTCACACAGCTCCTGAACTATGAGGGTCCCGTTCCTAGTATGAAGGGAAGAAATATAGACGCGTGGACTCTGTCCCGTTCCTAGTACCCAAGAAGTCTTGTGCAGGGAACAAAACTGACGGACACGTGAATCTGTTCCCTTTGCCGTACTCTGGAGTTACCGAACGTGTCTTGTACACTGGGGGAAAAAACAGGCACGCGCTCTTGGTCTTGTTCATTGTACCCTGAAGTTACAGAACATTTATAGGCCTACATGGGAGGAAGGGGATGGGGAGGAGGGAATAAGCATCTAGAATCTGTCCCGTTCACCATGCCCAGGAGTTGCAAAACATGTCTCATTCAGTCAGGGCACAAAACAGATCGCGGAACCTTTCCCGTTCCGCATCGATAGGCCTGTCACCAACAGTCACAGACCGACCATGCCCTAGGTAACGGTGAACAAAATAGCCACATGGAATATTATCTGTCCCGTTTGTCGTACCCCTTGGAGTTACGACCGGAACTTGTAAGGTAAACATGGTGCTTAACGTCCACAGAAACCGTACGGCTTATTAGGGACAGGGAGAAGGGGGGGGGGGGGGGGGGAGGTGAGGGAGAGAGGGAGACTGAGACTATTATA
>JABMCL010003454.1:797500-815000 GCA_018857735.1 Alviniconcha marisindica | reverse complement strand
AACATGACAAGAGAAGAAAATAAAAAGCTAAATAAGAATATTCAGTTCCATTCACAATGGTGACCACAGCGTAGGCTTACTTTATTTCACGCACCAGTCGACGAACCTCTTGGCTAACAAAAATACAAGTGGGAATGGCTGGGGGGGGGGGGGGGGGGGGGGGGGGGGGGGGGAATAATCATTTCAAACCCATTGACCTCTGTGATACACCTTCAGCTTGGACAATGCGGGCCCGCCGATCCGCCACCTCCAAATCCCTGATGACACGTCGTCCGGTTCTTCACGCTCTGCTTCAGCTGGAGAAATCTTCACCCGCTATTCTGGACCGGAAGAGACACGTGGAGTTAGAGCGCTCATTTGGCGCTGAAGTAGCTGAATGTTTTCCTACTTACAGACCCCGTCCGCTGCCCTTCGTCGAGGTGTGTCATGTTTTTGCTTGAGGACTTTGCCGATCGAATGCGGTTCCTATAGTGTCCACGCGTGTCAAACTTGCTGTTCGCGTTGCACGTGCAAACCCTGGGGTGGTAAGCACGGATTGAAAAACAAGAGAGAGAGAGAGAGAGAGAGAGAGAGAGAGAGAGAGAGAGAGAGAGAGAGAGAGAGAATACTTTATTACACAAGGGTAAAGAGAGAGTCCGTTCTGACATTTAATCTGCTCAGTCTGACACTCGATGGTCTGCACGGATTTACACATAACCAGAGAGGACAGACTAACAGGAAGACACTCTGGCGTTCGACCACACCGGATTGAGAAACAGTCTATTTAATCTGCTCAGTCTGACACTCGATATTGTGCACGGATTGACACATAATCAGTGTGGAAAAACAGGAAGACACTCTGGCGTTCGACCACACACATGAACAGATTTGTAGGTGCTGCGGATGGTAATATTGCTGAGGTAAAGTTTGATCATAATAATTTTGTTGCTATTGTTCGTTATCAAAGACTGGATTGCATGAGTTAAGGTTAAATGTAAAACTGGAAAGGGCTACGGCAACAATGATTTGAGAGTGAACAAAAAGAAACTGCGAAAACAACAACAACAACAACAACAACAAAAAGCACACACACACAACACACACACACACACACACACACACACACACACACACACACACACACACACACACACACACACACACACACACACACACACACACACACAACACACACGAAATTTAGAGAGAGAAAAGAAGAGAGTGAGAGAGTGGGGGCGGGGGGGGGGGGGGGGGGGGGGGGGATTTATAAAAAAGAAACGGTGAAGATAAAAATCTTTAATTTTTAATTTTTAGATCAAGCAACTATCTGATCTAAAAATGAGTAGTACATTTCTGTCGAAAGATGACAGGAAGAAGATTCTGGTTAGAAAATTAAAGTGTACCAAAATCAATGGTAAAAACAAAATCAGTCCATAATCATCAACAAATTAAAAGTCAGTCAGCCATGAGAACATTATATGGATGAGTAGATAAACGGACTGACTAATATGGGAATAAATTTGTACACAGACAAATCAATAGAATACTGAATCAATAAATGAACAAATTAATATTAAACAGACAGTGTTGTTAAAAGAAAGTGCTTTCCAAGATTCCCAGCTACACTCCTTATTCTGCATTCAAGAATATATGGATGATTACATAAACGACTGACTAATACGGGAATAAATCTGTACACAAACAAATCAATAGTATACTGAATCAATAAATGAACAAATTAATATTAAACAAACAGTATTGCAAATAGAAAGAGCATTCCAAGGTTTCCAGCTACACTCCTTATCCTACATGGACTTTCCCTATTTTAAACTGGAATGGAAAAAAAATCAGTAGTAGGTCACTCCCTAATTCGTAAAAACAGGATTAAAGAAAAGAAAGGCGGAGAGAGAGAGAGAGAGAGAGAGAGAGAGAGAGAGAGAGAGAGAGAGAGAGAGAGAAGAGGAGAGAGAGAGAGAGAGAGAGAGAACGAAAACACAAGAACCAAATTCAGATTTTAGCTCCAGATTAAATTTCGAACGAGTTTTGGCAGATCTCAGAATTACTTCACGAGCCAGCAATGCCGACTATGCCATAAACCCCTCACAATAAGTTGAGTAACTCCCCTCGCCTACCCGTCTCGCAAGCGTCACGGACTTTGCGGGGTGACACCTCCATGTTTGCATAGAGCAGAAAACAGCCCAGTCCAGGTACTTTTCATCCACACTGCCAGGACTTGATTTTGATTCTGACCGAATCAGCTTTGTTACACAACCATCGAAGGTGAAGTTGATGTCAGCGGGCGGTGTCGGGGCGGTTAAGCGTGATGCTGTTTCTGTACTTCACGAAAAGAAGGGACCACTAATCGACGGCGCATCCTCGTCGACAATTGAAGTGGTGTCAGGGTTTGATAGAATGTCCACAGCTGAGCGATTTGGATACAATACCCTGGAGACTTCTGATAAATGTCTAAGTAGCTGAGAGATCTGTATTGAAGCGAAACACCTGCCTGAACAATAAGGAACCCTACCGTGCACGGGTTGTTGGAGAGAGTTTGAACACAGTGCCTTGTTAAAGGGAGAGAGTTTGAATACTGTGCCTTGTTAAAGGGAGAGAGTTTGAACACAGTGCCTTGTTAAAGGGAGAGAGTTTGAATACTGTGCCTTGTTAAAGGGAGAGAGTTTGAATACTGTGCCTTGTTAAAGGGAGAGAGTTTGAATACTGTGCCTTGTTAAAGGGAGAGAGTTTGAATACTGTGCCTTGTTAAAGGGAGAGAGTTTGAATACTGTGCCTTGTTAAAGGGAGAGAGTTTGAATACTGTGCCTTGTTAAAGGGAGAGAGTTTGAACACAGTGCCTTGTTAAAGGGAGAGAGTTTGAATACTGTGCCTTGTTAAAGGGAGAGAGTTTGAATACTGTGCCTTGTTAAAGGGAGAGAGTTTGAATACTGTGCTTTGGTTAAAGTCCTATTGCCGTGGAGGGCTCCGAAGAGGATTCGCTTTGGTGACTATAATCAGCTGAGACTATAATCAACTGAGACCATTTGTCCAAAGGGTGTCTATTGCCGTGGAGGGCTCCGACGAGGATTGGCTTTGGTGACTATAATACAGCTGAGACTATAACAACTGAGACCATAACAATGTACACAAACGTTAGCTATACAAACACAAAGACTCACCAGTGACGTTTTTCACCCTCCGCGCGTCTTAACTACATCATCATCAAAACAAACACAACACACACACACACACACACACACACACACACACACACACACACACACACACCACACACACACACACACACACACACACACACACACCACACACACACACACACACACAAACAACACACACACACACACACACAAACACACACACACACACACACACACACACACACACACGCGCGCGCGCGCGCGCACACGCACGCACGCACGCACGCACACAAACAAACAGTAAGTAAACATATGCTTAACGTCCACAGAAACCATAAGGCTTATCATGGACGGGGAGAAGGGGGGGGGAGGAGGAAGGGGGTATGGAGGTGCGGGGAAAGGGAGATTATATACCTTTCGCTACATTGTCACCACCAGAATGACCTGCATTAAGATGGGCAGCGATGAGAGCCATTTTAATGTTTCATAATTGTGAGGGACAAAGTCACAAGACAGTGTCCACAGACCACAACTTCTGAAGAGAAAGGAGAGCCGAAGCAGATTCGAACCGAGGTCCCTCTGCTTACCAGCCTAAAGCCTTACCGCTAGGCCAAACGGGCTCACGCACAAACAAACAACCCAGCAACAATAATTTATGTGAGCATGTCCAACTGTCGGTCTGCATGTCGGTTTGTTTTCAGCTCCAAAATGACCTCTACAACGTCTTCAGATCAGTCACTTTTTGTTTCTCTACCCCCCCCCCCTCCCCCCACCCCACCTCGTGTTTTCATGTAAATTCAGCAACTGTTTATTAATATATTTATTCGTCGATTGGAAAGGGAAAAAAAGCACTGTGAAGGCATTTTACGACAATTTACACATTATGTTCTTCTTGTGCTCCGTAAAGCAACGATATTTTAGGTGTCTTAAAAAAAATATTGTTGTTGTTAATGTTGTTGTCTGTTTTCTTCTGAACGCCTGCAGCCGGTGGTGATGGTGTATTAGGGACAAGCTGAGACCAATGCAGAAGCATGGTTCAATATAGTTTTACGTCCACGGAAACCAGAAGGCTCATTAGGACGGGACAGCCCAGGACGGCCCCCTCGACTCTCACACAGCTCCTGAACTATGCCTGCAGCCGATTTTGTTTAACAGTTTTAAAGCAATGAATATATTAATTTCTTGTGGTGCAATCGAGTCACCTTACTTGGGTATATTATTAAGCCACGGTAGTCACAATAAAAGCGCCACGCATCGTGCCCTGTTTTACTAACTCATTGTTTAGAGAGCATTCTCTTAAAATCATACGGACCGTCCTGTGCAGTATTTCACATTAAGGTCACATTGTTGTTCTGTGCACACGGATTTTCGTTCCGTTCATATCCAAGAACTTACCACTTTGACAGTGTATATCCAACTCAGATTCCGTCCCTCAAAAGTTTACCTCTAGCCTATTTGAATGCCAGTTAATTAAGGGCTCACTAACCGCAAAAAACACGGACAATCTGAAAACGAAATGTCCTGTCGATTAGCGCTATATCCCAAAGAACAACTCGACATGCTTCAGTCAACCCAATCATGATGTCCCCTTTCTCCTCCGTCGCTGTTGTCCTTCCTTTCTCCCTCCCCAAGCCCCTCCCACTCGTGGGATAACGGTTCTTGTCCCCCTGTCAATCACAGCGGCTAGCCAATGGAGTGCGTTTGTTCGCCCTGCGGTCTCGCGGGTGAGGTTTTCACTGAAATTTGTACAGGGGGTGGTTATCGAACAATCGTCATTTGCGGATCAGGTTTGTGTCTGGAAAACTTGTTTTCAGGACTAACGGAACTAACTGACGGACTGCTGTGAAATACCTGAGCTTTTTCCCCCCCTCCTGTGCCTGGCGGTGTCTTTGAAGTTCTCAAGAGTTTACAGGTAGGTCTTGTTGTTTTATTCATTAACATTATTTACACTTTTGTTTTGGTGCTCTTTTGGTAAACAAAAGGCAAAAAATAAATAAATACATGGTCTCTAAATAGGCTATGATTTTTATACCAGTTTTTTTCTTTCTTTCTTTCTTTTGTTTTTCATTCTTTCTTTTGCATCTATTTCTGTTTTTCTTTCTTTCTCTCTCTCTTTGGTTTTTGTTTTGTTTTCTTTTGTTGTTTTGTTGTTGTCAGTTTTGTTTTCGCCTGATATGAACTAAATGATTTCTTTTTCATTTCTCTCTTTTTTCCCCTGTCTTTTAGTCCTTTTTTTGTTTGTTTCTTTCCTTTTTCTTTTCAGTCTGTATTCACTTCCATTTTCTTGCCCGCTTTCCCTTCTTCCTATTTCATTGTATTCATACCCTGAAAGTTTAGTTTTTTTTTGTATTTCTTTTTCCTCAATGTTTTGTTTATATGTTTATACATTCCGTTTCTTTTTCTTCTTTTTTCCTTTTTATTGCTTCTTCTTCTTCTTCTTCTTCTTCTTCTTCTTCTTCTTCTTCTTCTTCTTCTTCTTCTTCTTCTTCTTCTTCTTTATACTTCTTCTCTGTGTGTCCCTTCTTCTTCTCTCTCTCTCTCTCTCTTCTTCTCTCTCTCTCTTCTACTCTCTCTCTCTCTCTCTGTGTGTCCCTCTCTGTTTGTCTCTCTCTTCTGTCTGTCTCTGTTTCTTTTTGTGTATGTCTCTCTCTCTGTGTCTCTCTGTCTCTCTGTCTCTGTCTCATTTTGTGTGTCTCTGTCTTTCTGTCTCTCTCTGTCTGCCTCCGTATCTCTGTCTCTGTACCTGTTTGTCTCTGTCTCTGTGTCTGTCTGTCTGTCTCTCTGTCTGTGTCTCTGCACCCCTCCCCCTCTCATTTTCTCTTTCAGCAATGCCTGTGTATTCATCTTCATGTCAGTTGCTGACAGCTTAAAAAACAAACAAACAAAAAAAACAAAAACAAAAGAAGAAAACAACAAACAACAACAACAAATCTACATGAAGTTTGGAAAAAGATTTGAGGGGCTTGATTTCTAAGCATTTTCATAAACGTGAAATGCATTCTGTGTTTTCATTTATTATTCTCCCTTATTTATCGTCGAATTTTTTTCCTGCGCAAGTACAGTACACTTGCTACGTGTTTTAGTGGGGAGCGGGGGTGGCTCAGTGGTAGAGCGACGGACTCGTGGTCGAAAGGTCCCGGGTTCGAGTCCCGTGAGGGGCAACGAGAGAATTTTCTTCTACAGTGTCAGGTTTCTGTGCTGACTCTTATTTCGGTATCCAAATGCACCCCCGTGTTACCGCAGTAGCACCTAAAAGGTTCCGGTCATTCTGCCAAAACTGCAGGTGGCAGGTTAAGCTAAACTCACATGCATGCATCCTCGGCTTCGAATAAAGTGACACTGAAAACTGATGCACAGAACTTGCGCCGAGACGGCAGCAGTTTCACGTCTCACCAGCAAAGGAACAACCAAATATTGCTGTAAACACTTCATGGATATTCAAAAATGCGCCGTGTAAAGATACAGTCACTCACTCAGAGTCGCATACGACTAGAACGGAGACACAGTGGATATTTATTGTTATTGTTATTGTTATCGTTATAGTTGCCATTGTAAAGTACTTAGGGGACATCTTGAGACGAGGCGCTCAACAAATTAATGTTCATAATTATTAAAGTATCAGTATTCGCCTTTACCGTAAGATATCTGCAGTGATGTTCGTCCTGAGATGAGGCCCTCAACAAATTAATGTTCATAATTATTAAAGTATCAGTGATGTTCTTCCTGAGGCGACACTGTGCGGTTGACAGGACGTTACAATCCTATTACTAACTGGTGATGCTGCTGCTGCTGCTGCTGCTGCTGCTGGTGATTCTTACTTTTTGACCACTATCATTATTAACTCCACTATCGTAGACATCGTCGTCGACATGATGATGATGATGGTGGCGGTGGTGATGATGGTGATGATGATAACGATGATAATAATGAAATCGTCATTTGGTATTATTGCTCCAAACACTATGGCAAACCTTAACATGTGATTCTTTTTTTCTTTGGACAGTGTCGTGCTAGACAAGCCAGGCAAAGTACGATCAGGATGGATCTGCGAGGCGGCCGTTACGTCAGCTGTGGTGGCTACGTAGATCTCCACCCCGTGAAGATGTCGTCACCCACCTGCGAAGAACTGGGTATCCCGATAGACATGGGGGAGGAGACGGGTGGTGTGTACCCGTTGCTTGCGCGGAGGATCATCCACAATCCTAGTCTGCATTTGGATGGTCTTAGGTAGGCTGAAATAAGGGGTCTTGTGCCTTCTCTGTCTGTCTGTCTGTCTGTCTGTCTGTCTGTCTCCTCCTCCTCTGTCTGTCTGTCTGTCTGCCTGTCTCTCTCTCTCTCTCCCTGTCTATTTCTGTCTCTTTGTCTTTGTGTCCGTCTCAGTCTCTGTGTCTGTGTGTCTGTTGTCTGTCTGTCTGTCTGTCTGTCTGTCCGTCTGTATGTCCGTCCGTCCGTCCGTCGCTGCCTGCCTGCCTGCCTGCCTGCCTGCTCTGTCTGTCTGTCTGTCTCTGTCTCTCTTCTCACCCCCGCCCCCTCCGGTTCCACTTCCGATTTTCTTTCGGTATTCTATTCTTATTGTTGTATTGTTGTTGGTCGAGAAGTCTCGTTCTTTTATCGTTTTCTTTCGTTCGTTCTCTTTCCTTCAGTCTTTCTTTCATTTTTGTGACTTCTTCTTCGTTCCCCCCCCCCCCCCCCCCCATTGTCTCATTTACCCTCGTCACACATTGATTCATTTATTTGCGTGCTTTTATGTGCAGGTAATTAGTCAGTTAGTTAACCCCTTAGTCAGCAAGTTACCCAGCTGTCCAATTAGACACGTGGTCAGTCACCTTCTTAAGGCTCGACATTCCGTGCATTTCCTTCCAGGTACGAAGCGGAAACGCATCAGATAGCCGACCCTTACTCCCCGCTGTGTATGATTCCACTTCCGGGGGCGCTGGCGCTTCACGCTGCCACAGAACCCAGCTTCATCCGCAAGAGGAACGAACGCGAGAGGGACAGGGTGCGCTGTGTCAACGAGGGCTACGAGCGACTCAAAGAACACCTTCCGGCCGTCAGCAAGGAGAAACGGATCAGCAAGGTCAGAGTAGTTACATTTTGCACACTCTGAGCATCGCTTTCCGGCACCTTCCTCCAAACCCTGCCAGAATTGGAGGTTACGCCACTCAAAGATTATAAATACATTTATGCATTCAGAAATCTTTGCCCCCCTAAAGGGGCACTCTTTGTCTCCGGGCACTAATTTGCCCATCGACGCTGTCAGCGCCCCCTGAAAAGCGTGGGTACTAATGAAACTGTGGAAGCAACATAGCGTCTTCATAGTTCAGGAGCTGTGTGAGAGTCGAGGTGGCCGTCCTGGGCTGTCCGTCCTAACTAGCCTTATGGTTTCCGTGGACGTAAAGCAACAATGAACCATGCTCACGCATTGGTCTCAGCTTGTCCCTAATATGTCAAGCGACATCCGAGGACATTAAGCAACACGACCGAACCGAACATAGCGTCAGAGCTCATGAGCCGTGTGAAAGTCGAGGTAGCCGTCCTGGGCTCCCCGTCCCGAATGGTCCTGGGCTCCCCGTCCCTAATGGTTGTTATTTTGTTTGTTTTTTACCGTATATACTGACCTGTGCACAAGTGATTTGTCCTGTTAACATAGTACAGTTAAGGGACGTTAAAAATCCAAGTATTAACTCCTTCTGTATATATGTGATTATATGTTTTAATTATACAAATGACCGACTGCCTGCTCATACCTCTGAACTTTGTCAAAAATTAATAATTATGCTACTGTAGAAAAATGACTTCACACCATCTTTCCCTTTCCGTCTCCCCACCCCCTCTGTCTCCTTACGCCATTTCTCTCTCGCTAGTATTTATTTAGGCCACCAGCCAATCTATCTGTCTACCTAACATTGTTTTGTTTTTCAACTACAATTTGTTTTGACTGTTTTCTAGTGACTGTTCGTATTTTTGTGTTTTGTTATTGTTGTTTGTTTCTTTTTTGTTTCCTCTTGTTTTTTGTTTTTCTTGTTGTTATTTTTTTGTCACGTCTCATTTATTGATAGCGAAGTGAAATTGTTCGTCCGCCATACATTGTGTTTTTTTCCAACTGCATGAGCTCATCGCCTATAAGCTATAGCTTGTTGATGAGCACATAATGATTTTTTGTATGTTTATTTCGTCTCGAATAATAGCTTGTTGATGAGCACATAATGATTTTTTGTATGTTTATATCGTCTCGAATAATTTTTTTGTTTAAACCAATGGTCCGAAGCAACACTGAACTCTTCCTGTCCAAGGACGCACGTAAACAAGAGGCGCATCAGCCCCAGGTAACAAAAAAAACAAAAAAAAACAAAAAACTTTCCTCTCTCATGCAGTTGGAAAAACACAATGTATGGCGGACGAACAATTTCACTTCGCTATCAATAAATGAGACGTGACAAAAAAATAACAAGAAAAACAAAAAACAAGAAAAAACAAAAAAGAAACAAACAAACAACAATAACAAAACACAAAAATACGAACAGTCACTAGAAAACAGTCAAAATAAATTGTAGTTGAAAAAACAGAAACAATGTTAGGTAGACAGATAGATTTGTTGTTGAGTTTTTGTTTAATGTCCTCAGATGCTAAAAGCATATTAGGGACAACACAGATAGATTGGCTGGTGGCCTAAATAAATACTAGCGAGAGAGAAATGGCGTAAGGAGACAGAGGGGGGTGGGGAGACGGAAAGGGAAAGATGGTGTGAAGTCATTTTTCTACAGTAGCATAATTTCAGAGGTATGAGCAGGCAGTCGGTCATTTGTATAATTAAAACATATAATCACATATACGTGGGCGATTATAAAAGAAACATGTGGTAAAATCTGAGCTGTCTGTTACAAATTTACTGCCATTCGAGCATCATCAAAAACTGTCCGCTAGATGATAGTTTTTCGAGACCTTTGGCGTAATCACCTATGGCTGAGGTTGGAGAAAGGATGTCGTAAACCAGTGCTTGCAGTTTAGGTATTTTTTTCTGTTCTTTCTTTTTGCTTGGACATGAATGAACGCTGTTTAATTCTTTGCTTGCTTGCTTATTTTCTGTCTTCCTGTCTGCCTGTCTGCCTTCTTCTTTTTCTTCTTCTTCTGATCGGGTAAGGTCAGAATGATGTAATGTCCTGAAAACCGAACTGATTCTCTTCTCATCAAAGCACACATATTAAAAAAACAAAAACAAAACAAAAACCGATTAGTTTGATCATATTATATTCAGCACATGGGTACATTTTCAGGGTAAGCCTGTTTTTATTCAAAGAACGAACATATTTGTATCTACTACTACTACTACTACTACTAACTACTACTACTACTACTACTACTACTACCACCACCACCACCACCACCACCACCACCACCACCACCACCACCACCACTACTACTACTACTACTACTACTACTACTACTACTACTACTACTACTACTACTAGGGAATTTACAGAGCGCCTTCAGAGACTCATAGCACTTTGCAATGAATACTTTTCACTGTTGCGGACATACTAAAATTTGTGTAGGCTCTACACAAGTAATAATTTCATAAAAGGTATCGGCAGGCTGACTTCAAATGGACTTTTTGATTATGTTCATACCTACTATACGAGCATCCCATACTCAGTGAAGTTGTTTTTGGTATGTTTGGTGTAAATAAAATCCAGTTGAAACGACTTTTTTTCTTCAAATCATACAAAAGATTAGAAAGAACGCTAATTTTAATTAGATAATGCAAAACATGCGCATTAAAAAATAAAATAAATTTGAAATCGCCTTTTTCAAGAACTATTTTTTTTAAAGAATGAAACAATATTTATAAACCTTTGTTCTTCTTTTTCTTTCTTTTAACAATGCATAGACTGCCCCTTTTTTTTCTTCTTTTTTTTTAACAGTCCATTTTCCGATGTATCTTTCTGGTCGGTCAGTAATGAGAACTACGCTCTTCAAGACCCGATGAAGAGTGCCCGAATTTTAACTGAAACACAAAAACAAAGTATAAACAAAGAAAAATAATTATTACATTAAAAAAAAGAGAACAAAATGAAGAAGAGACGAATGGCTCACATCGCTGCATGATTAACGCGGAATCATTGCGATGGCGACAGTGTTGAGTAAGGTAGCTTAAAGCCTCCTTCGTTTCCCGCTTTTTTTGATCTCAACCCCTGGCACTACCTCTCCGGAGACATCCTGGCGCTAAGCAAGTCTAACAACAACAACAACAACAACAACAACAAAAAATTAGACTAATTGCGACGGGCATAGTCACTCGACACTCGACACTCGGTTGCTTTTAAATGTACCTTCATGCTGCTTCTCTTTCTCTCGCTCGCTCGCTCTCTCTCTCTTCGCCCCCCCCCCCTCCCCCCCCCCCCCCCCCCCCCCCCCCCCCCCTGTTAACAGTGAATTGATACCTTTTATATGTCACATATTTTTAGGTGGAAACTCTTCGTGGAGCCATAGACTACATCAGACAACTTCAAAACCTGCTGGACGAAACGCCCCCTCTTAGCAAAGACGACAGCCGAGACGACGAGCACGAAGACGAGAAGACGAAGATGCACTCCAGGTTGACGACGAAAGGCGCAGCGGAGAATCTCAGGTCGGAAATCGAGAGTGAAATAAGCAAGAGAAGGCGAGGTTCTCTGTCTTCAGAACAGTCACCAATGTCCAACGGAACCTTGTCGGACTCCGACGATGACCATTTTGCGAAAAGACAGCGAGTTCACTGATATGCTTCTCTCTGCTCTGTTTGCATGCTTTCCTGCCTGTCTGTCTGTCTAGCTGTCTACCTGCTTGTCTGTCCGTCTCTCTCTGTTTCTGTTTCTGTCGCTGTCGGTCTGTCTCTGTCTGTCTGTCTGTCTGTCTCTGTCTGTCTGTCTGTCTCTGTGTCTCTGTCTCTGTCTGTCTCTCTGTCTCTCTCTGTCTGTCTCTGTTTCTCTGTCTCTCTTTTTTTCTTTGTGCATTTCCTTTCTTTATTTTATTTGTTTGTTAAAAAGAACATTGTGATCTTTTTCAGGGGGGTGTTTTTAACAGATTAATCGGGATTCTGTCCTTTTTCAAATGGTGTAAAAGGACATGTGTTACAGGTGGTTTTTCTTTGCTTGTTTGCTTTGCTTTTTCGGTTTGTTTGCTTGCTCGCTTGCCTGGCTGTAGATTGGCTGCTTCCCGTCCCTGTGTATTGTAACGATACAAAGGAGCCTTTGAATGGGAAAGACACTGATTGGAAAATAAGGTTGCAGGTTCGAACCCCGATTGGGGCTGTACGTTGTGCCTTTACCATTAGCACTGGTAAAGGTCCATTTCCCTGCAGTGAATTTTTTCTATGATGTGATGACATACTGGTAGACATACTTCTGTACAATGACTGCTTGGATTCAGCGCATTAGAAATGTAGTTACACTGAATGCTGCTATCACGTTAGTTGTCTCCAAAGAGGTACTGGCAGAGACCGAAATACCAGGCGGTGTGGGAAAGAGGGAGACTATACCTAAAGCTACACTGTTACCATCAGAATGACACCCGCATTAAGATGGGCAGCGAGGAGAGCATTTTAATGTTTCATTAATCGCGAGGAACATTGTCACAAGACAGTATCCACAGACTACAACTTTTGAACAGAAAAGAGAGCCAAAGCGGAATCGAGCCTATGCGCTTCTGCTTACCAGCCTAACACCTTACCGCTGGGCCAAACCGGCTCACACCAACATATTTTTTTTATATCTCACGGTGACAGTGTAGGTGGTAAGTATATTCGTGCCCCATTTTCTCTTCAAGGTGGCAGACATTACGACGCTGACCCAGAGCTGTCGACAGGATGTTTGAATTCAATTATTAACTGACTGTCCCACGAAGCTTGCGGTTCATTTCGAGATGAGGTGCTGAAAATATCTTCTTCTACTTCTTTCTTTCTTTCTTTTCTTTCTTTCTTTCTTTCTTTCTTTCTCACTCCTTTTTCTTTCTTCTTTCCTTTCTTTCTTTCTTCTTCTTCTTCTTCTTCTTCTTCTTCTTCTTCTTCTTCTTCTTCTTCTTCTTCTTCTTCTTCTTCTTCTTTCTTTCTTTCTTTCTTTCTTTCTTCTTCTTCTTCTGCTTCTTTTTCTTCTTTCTTTCTTTCTTTCTTTCTTTCTTTCTTTCTTCTTCTTCTTCTTCTTCTTCGGTAGGTTGTGTTTATTTTTTGTATTACTGGAAAATGCCATTAGCGAGAATGCGTGCAGAGGTAGGCATACTCAGATGCAATCATATCTATCGTGTTTATTGTCGTAAAAACGCCTCGTAAATTCATCATACAAAAGAACTTTATTGCGTCTGTTTGTTATGAGAGCCAAACGTCTGTCCACGAGACAAAATGCATAATATATCTTTTAATTTCAAAACATGTAGATAAAATGTTTGGTTGTCTGACAAGAATGCGACACGCAAAAGAAAATTTACCGTTTCTGAATTATTTGTGTCATGTTTAATCACTTTATATTTGATGGCCGCTAAAACTGGGACATTGTGCAATAATGTGTAATTCTGCGTATTTTTTTAAATTGCGATGCATGAAATAAAATCGCAAATGTTAATGTTGTTGTTGATATTATTCGTGTGTGTGTGTGAGTGAGTGAGTGTGTGTGTGTGTGTGTGTGTGTGTGTGTGTGTGTGTGTGTGTGTGTGTGTGTGTGCGTGCGTGCGTGCGTGCGTGCGTGCGTGCGTGCGTGCGTGCGTGCGTGTGCTGGTGTGCGTGCGTGCGTGCGTGCGTGCGTGCGTGCGTGCGTGCGTGGCGTGTGTGTGTGTGTGTGTGTGTGTGTGTGTGTGTGTGTGTGTGTGTGTGTGGTTTGTTTGCTCCGTTGTTGTGGGTAATTGTTTGCTGATAATATTGCATGTCTTCCGTCATTCTTTCTTTTTGCACATACAGATAGTGAGATACCCTTTTCATCTGGTTTCATGCACTGTCTGTCTTTCTCGAAAGAAAATAAAAGAAAATCTGAAACAAAGTTGACTGCTAGCGTAAAAAGAAAAGTGTGTGGGAAGATGTGTGTGGGGGGGGGAGAGGGGGGTAGGTGGGGAGAGAGAGAGAGAGAGAGAGAGAGAGAGAGAGAGAGAGAGAGAGAGAGAGAGAGAGAGAGAGGAGAGAGAGAGAGAGAGAGAGAGAGAGAGAGAGAGAGAGATGAAACGAAAATCCAGACACAAAACAAAAATGGAACTTACATGCAGGATGTGATATAATGATGGCAGATAGGAAGATAAATGCAAAAAAGAAAGAAAGAAAAAGGCATAATGCTCAGTGAACCGTGACGGTTATAGCAGGGCGAATTAGTTAGTTATTGATTTTTTTTTTTACTGGCTAGTACAAACTGACTTCTATTTCAGCTCATCAAAAAGTCTGCTGCTTTTTTTTTTGTTGTTGTTGTTTGTGTGTGTGTTTGTGTTGATTAGTTTTTATTTTGTTTTTAATAAGCTGACATGGAAGTCAGTTTGCACTTTTTCACGTGGCTATCAATCAGCGAGCTTCCCGCAAGTCCCGCACCAAGACCGAGAAACGACTACAAACTCGAACCCCTACTTCAAAACAACCCTTGCTCAGGTTACTAGCTTCTCGCGCGTGCGTGTTGGCGCTGACACAAAGCTGCACGCTCGGCGCACGTGCTCAACACGCGAAAACAGCCCTCCAGGCGGCGCTGGCGACTGTCGAGCGCGCGACAAGATGGCCGCGGGCCACCTGCTTGCAAGATGGCGGCTATCAGCTCGGATTACTCCGCTCTGATTGATTTCTGTCTTGTCAAGGCGACCCTTTGGTCCCCGAAGATTATCCGTGATAAGACAAGGATCGAAGGTTTTTGCAGCGAGAAGGAGGCGGGTTCGTGGGAGCCAAGGATAAAACGTTTCGCACGGCATAGTGATCGAATTGCTTTTATCGATCGTACAGCTCAATAAAGATTACGCCAAGAAAGTTCCTCCCCAGCCCCCCCCCCCCCCCCCCCCATCACACCACCGCCTCTCCACGCCCCGGCCCCTAGTTAATTTTTTGCTGTAGCCGTCGTGCCATTTTGATCATATTCTTGTAAAAAAGCAAACTCTGAAACAGAGAAACAACAACAACAACAACAACAACACACACACACACACACACACACACACACACACACACACACACACACACACACACACACACACACACACACACACACACGTACACGCACGCACGCACGCAGCACATACACACACACACACACACACACACACACACACACACACACACACACACACACACACACACACACACACACACACACACACACACACACACACGTGTGCATCTCTGCAAATGTTCAATCAGTATATAATTTATTCTTGTTAGATACTGCTTGTTTAGGGACAAATTAAGGCTCTAGGATCATATTCGTGCGGGGGGGGGGGGGGGGGGGTGATCGTGGAAGAAACCAGTTGAGTTTTGTCCTTCTAGATCTTTCTGAGTATGAAATGTACCTGTAGCCGATCGCCCTCGGTATAATCACTGATTGCTACTGCCGAACAAAGACTCAGCATAGTTTATTATTGAATATTTGTATAATTCTATATTAGTTTCTGCACCCCCCCCCCCCCCCCCCGCACACACATCAAATCTGCTATACACAGTTAAACTGTAGGATGTGATACTCACATTGACACAGACAATGGAGCGGCATAATATCAAAAGTGTTTGCTCGTTTGCCTTCCTGTTCCTTTAGTTGTTTATTGTATTATTTATTTATTTATTAATTACAACTTTCCCCTTCCTCTCCTAGTTTGGCTCATGGAGGAAACAATACCTATCGTTATTAAAATTTAAAGCAACAATGAAAAAAGAAAGGCACGCACAGTATTTTCTTGCTTGGCTGGTTTAACGCCATGGTTCACTTGTGTGGTACTGGCGCTGGCACGCACAGCAAGTAAGTGAACATGGTGCTTAACATCCACAAAAACCACCAGGCTTATTAGGGCAGAAGTGGGAAAGGGGGTATGGAGGTAGGAGGCCGGCGGGGGGGGGGGGGGGGGGGGAGATTACATACCTATCGTTACACTGTCACCACCAGAATGACTCCTGCATTAAGATGGGCAGCGATAGGAGCCATTTTAATGTTTCATTAATTGTGAGGGAGATAGTCACAAGACAGTGTCCCGGCACAAACCCGGCACAGCCTTTCTGAAGTGAAAGGAGAGCCGAAGCGGATTCAAACCGAGGTCCCTCAGTTTACCAACCTACGCCTTTCCGCTAGGTCAGACCGGCTCACATCACACAGCAGCCCTAGCTAGGTCACTTTTTAGTTACTCCGGGAACAGGCAGAATTGATCAATGGTAGCCTACTACTGCTAGTAGTAGTAGTAGTAGCAGCAGCAGCAGCAGCAGTAGCAGTAGTAGTAGTAGTAGTAGCAGCAGCAGCAGCAAGCAGTAGTAGTAGTAGTAGTAGTAGTAGTAGTAGTAGCCTACTGTTACTTTCAAAGCCCCCCACAGTTTCGTGAAAAAATGAAGTAAACTGCTCAAATAATTATATTAGCTCACTGCAGAATTTTAAAAAAATCAAAAAAATCCGGTGCCACTGGTGATCAGTTAGGCGATCTCTCGGTCCCCGCTGTGTTAACATCTCAAACCAAAGCGATGCATCTCAGCTTTCAAACGGAAACTAATCCCCTTTTCTCTAGTCCAGTGCGCATGTGCACAAGGGAGAGCATCTCCCGACAGGCGTCAGCAAATGTTAAGTCCCTTGAATGAGCTGGCGCGAGATCGGGTCAGAAAGGTTAAACTCTGTCATAGCTAACTTTGCTTCTCCTTCAGCACGAGCAAACTGTCAGAGGCATTTACAAAGTCGGTGTCGTTTACACGCTTGAATGCTATGGAGCGGACGACGACCAGAAATGAAAGAGACTTGTGCAAATGTCTAAAGAGGATGGCGTTTCTAAAGAGGATGATGTTTCGAAAGGGACATTGCAGAGTCCATATGGCTGACAGTGCTATGTTTAAAATTATTATTACAGTTAATGTTATTGTTATTGCTGGTAGTAGTAGTAGTAGTAGTAGCAGTAGTTGTAGTAGTAGTAGTAGTCAGCAGTAGCTAGTAGTAGCAGAAGTAGCAGCAGCAGCAGCAGCAGCAGCAGTAGTAGTACGAGTAGTAGTAGTAGGAGGAGGAGGAGGAGGAGGAAGCGGAGGAGGAGGAGGAGTTATGACATGTTCTGGGAAGGAAACACATTAGTCAAACGGCACCTGTATAATAATGTTGAAACTGTCGCAGATCTACAACGGCAGTTCCATTTTACATAATTTATTACCATAGGTAATCTAGTGGGTAGAAGAACACCGTAACACGTCCCGCCATTAAACACCA
>JABMCL010003454.1:780000-792500 GCA_018857735.1 Alviniconcha marisindica | reverse complement strand
GGGTCTTTGCTACGGGCTGGTTGGTGGAATTACCCCCCAAACAACAACAACAACAAACACAACAACAACAACCCCAAAAAACAAAGACAAAAAACAAACAAACAACAACAACAACAACAACAATACCCACCCCACCCCCCCACACTAAATCCAACAAAAACCGCCACCAACAACCCCCCCCCCCCCCTCCCGATCACACACACACATGCACAAAACCAACCAACCAACCAACCAACCAAACGACAACAAACAAGCAAAAAAAAACACAACACAAACAAAACAGAAACAAACAAACGCACAAACACAACAAAAACACAAAGACAAAAAGCGAGGAATAGGTATTGTATAATAAATTATTATTATTCATAGCTTTCATGTAGCGCTATTCTCTGCTCTCAAGCAGACTCACTGCGCACACTGGCATGTGATTCTGAATGAGTGACTATCCTTTTATAGCGTGTATTATTAATATCCACGGAAGTAGTGTACTGGTAGTGCTCTGTGTAATACCATGTAGTACGAAATGATTCAGCCTCAAACAAACCAAAAACAGCAACAACAACAAGAAGAAACAACACACAAACACAAAAGACAAAAGAGAACGTTTCTGGCTCTCTTCATGACAACGGCATCTTCACGCTGCTGTTCCACTACGACTTAAACACAAAATCCCACATATACAAGAATAGATCAATCAGTCGTACAATTTCAATACGTCTTTATTGTCGTGTGTCGAATACAAATTCTCGTGTAATGAGGCATGATCTTTGCAGCCTTCAGATTTTAATCTTTTTTTAAATAAATTAGAAAATCGGCAAGAAATGATTTTACAATCACATTGCGATGATATAAAAAGTGGCATTTAGAAAGATTTGAGATTTTTGGTATGCAGTTTCGACTTTGCTTCTCAATATACACATAATCTAATACATACATATATATAAAAGTTTAGCCAAGTCAAAACTGCATCCTAAAAAAATTCAAACCTTGTTTTAATCAAAGCACTTTACTATTCATATGTAAGCATTAGAATATGTATACGTCTTTATTGTCGTGTGTCGAATACAAATTCTCGTGTAATGAGGCATGATCTTTGCAGCCTTCAGAATTTAATCCTTTTAAAATAAATTAGAAAATCGGCAAGAAATGATCTTACAACCACATTGCGATGATATAAAAAGTGGCATTTAGAAAGATTTGAGATTTTTCGTATGCAGTTTCGACTTTGCTTCTCAATATACACATAATCTAATACAACTAGAACATATATATATATATATAAAAGTTTAGCCAAGTCAAAACTGCATCCTAAAAAAATTCAAACCTTGTTTTAATCAAAGCATGTAAGCATTAGAATATGTATATTCTAATACATACGAATAATAGATTGCTTTGTCAAGTGGCTGTGCTATAGTACGAAACTACGTCGTTTATGTGTACATTTTAAGAGCAGCTATTATGCGAAGAACGTGTACAACAGCTCGGAACTTTTCTGTGGGTATTTTTCCTTTAGATATTGCTTTTATTTTTGACACCTGAAACTGCATAATCCCTTCAAAGTTACCACAACAATACAAAGGCGGAAAATATGTGTAATAGACTGTGATACAATGTCCAGTAATGGAAAGCAACAACAACAACAACAACACCACCAACAACAACAACAGAAACTGTGCAAATAAACTAAACTGAGGCAGCAATAAAAACGCGTCAGACACAGTTGTACAAGTTTCTGTACGACAGAAGCTAAAATCTGGAACTCTCATCCTACAGCCGTCCGCAGATCTCCATCTCTCTCCTCTTTCAAGGAATATCTGAAAACATTTTTTTTTTAAAGAACGCTTCTCTCTTGGTTTGTAAAGCACCTTTTCTGCACAGCTTGACTATTGAGTGTATGTGTGTATGTAGACGAGGTGGTGTTAATATGATTACTGATGTCCTGTACAATGTAAATATGTACATACTTTTGGTGTGTGTGCAAAGCGCTGTGACCTAAGTCATGTTATGGATATTGCGCTATAGAAGTGCTATGTCTTATTATTATTATTAACATAAGATACGTAACCTTTGTCATTGCTATTAAGCCAAACTTCCACACGATGAAATAAACCGCGACGCCCATAATTGTTCGGGTTTTCACAAAATGGAACATATGGCCTTTATGTGGTGTCCTGCAGCCTGCCTTTCACCGTTTTATTAAAACATTTTTGTCCGGAAGGAGATAATTATCAACCCATCCAAGCTACATAGCTGCATGCGCAATACGTGGGATATATACGGTCGGGTATTTGCAAAACACTCTTTAAAAACTGATATAAAAACAAAACGGTAAACACACACACACACACACACACACACACACCCACACACCCACCCACGCACGCACGCACGCACGCACGCACGCACACACACACACACACACACACACACACACACACACACACACACACACACACACACACACAAACAACAACAACAACACAAACAACAACAACAACAGCAAAAAACAACAAGAACAAAACAACAACAACAAAACACACACAAAACCACAACAACAACAACAACACCACGTAAGCACAAGCGAATAAAATATTTCAGCATGAAAGTCCAGTGCTCTGAACGCCAAGGCACTTTGTGTGGAAATATAGGCCTATAATACATTCAAACTACTGCATTGTGAGGAGCAACGCAAAAGCCAGTTCCTAGTTATTCTCATTTGGTAATTCGCAAATGGTTCATTTTATGTTTAGCCTATTTGATGTCATTCTTCCATTTAGAGATTTTAACACACCACCGTGACACCCTAATTATTACTTAACCAGAAAAAATAAACAGTGGGATTCTATTGGTGTCTAGCTGAACAGAAGCTAGGATAAAATATAAACCGATTTATGGGCAAGTGCAAAAAACAAGCTGGTCATTAAATCTTCAAATTTACGTTGGCAGTCTTTGTTTGTTCAAGTTTGCTTGTGAGTTTATTTGTTGCTATTCCAGTGTAGCTGAGCAAAACTATTGCATAGATTCAACAACATTTGGGTTAAATATTTTTGAAAAATCTTATTAATACAGGAACAAAACCTTGATCTTAACAATGGGTTATATAAAAGCAGACAGCTTGCTGCCCTGTACTGTACATTACTTTGTGGGCTAAAATAAAATACATACATTAAATTTAGTATGCATCATATACATCATTATGCTACATCGTATAAATACAGTTTATATCAAAATAGCTAACATTATAACTATAACATTTTTGCACCGGAAAGTTATAAAATTACTTTAATGCATTCAATCAGATTTTATCGAAGATGTAAACAAATGTGACTATGGAATAAATAATACGTCATAGAAGAAGAAAAGAAAAGAAAACAAACAAAAAAACAAAAAGCAACAGCAACAACAAAAAACTCATTAAAAGGAAACATACAATCGTATACTAAGTAATTCAGACATGCAAAATCAATCATGTTATCAATGCTATAGAAAGGGGGGAGTGTTAACATTTCACCAAATAAAAATTGAATAATGCATTCAGTATCACAAGAAGTACTGAGATCATGAACATAAACAGAGATGTTACCAAAAGATGTCGCTGGCTAACAAGCTATTAGATTCCTAAGGAAACTGCAATACAAATATGCACGATATATATTGTTAAATATATGATAGTATAATAGGTACAGAGTAATATGGAGAATAAATATTATCCAAAAATCAGAATGGAATAAAAAAAAAGAGAAGAAGACTGACATAATTATAGATTGGAACATGATTCACGACTGAGTTATGTAAAATTGAACATGTAATCAACACTGATAGTGATTTTATCAATCTATTTATAAATGTGTTTGGAAAGACTTACCATAATAACAATTTAATTTATTTGTTTATTAGAGGCTGCAGTAGAGCAACAGATTCGTAACTTTATATTTCTTCATTTATCAAAACTTGTATTATTTAACCAAGTTCGCCAGAATTAGCTACCGACAAGTAAGCGAAGTTGGCATAAAAAAAATGTATTCAAACGTTTAATTTATGGTACAGGAAAACCATCATGCATTACACAGCGATCACAGAAAACTACGTTGGTCTGATGGGGCAAAGGAATAAAACACAGCGCGCTGTGAAAGAACTAAGGCTTGAGATTTGGTTGAGTGCGTTACTGCTGGTCAGACACATGGGGACAGCACCACCGGAAGGATTTAACACGTACGCTAACCTCCAATCGCACGTGCTCATGGTTTTACAACCGCAAACTTGATCTTGCTCGGACTGGTTGACTGTGTTGACGCTGCGCCTGCAGGTATAGTAGTCACTTCAAGCTTCAACCTTACCAGACTGGGTGTGTGCATGGATTAATGTATGATTCCGCCGGATCGGTTGAATGGATATGCAGAACTCCACACGAGCGATGAACACACCTGTCTAGAATGGCTGAAAGTTTTTAACCATTTCCTTGCCCTAAGAACGCCATAATTATTATGACCTCATTGGCTGTGCTCCTCCTGTTTGCTTCTGTGACTTTATACAACTTCATGCTTGAATCAGAATAAAATTGTGTGCATTCCCGTGTGAAACGAACGTCTCTAAATTAAGGTTACTGGTTTGTTAAACATCTCTTAGAGATGTTTCTGACAGGAGCAACTTGCAGTACAAAATCTTTGGCCAGAAAAGGGCTATATAGATTAACCTCCAGACGTAAATGATCAACTCAACTCATGATCAGAATATTTACCATATTTGTATTTACTAATACACATTTTTGCTATTAAAATAACACGATTGATGGCTAGAACGTCACTGCTGTTCTCCGTTTCATTATATCCAAATAATACGTCCTTTAATTTTAATTTTATTAATTTATCAAATTTCAAATATGCATATTCCTCGACTTTTTTTTTCTCAAATGAATTAATTTTACCACAAGACCAAAAGAAATGTTCAAAGTAATCAATTTCATCTGTGCAGAATTTACAGTTTCTATTTTCAGATATTCCCATTCTATGTAGTAGTATGTTTGTTGGATATATATTATGGAACATTTTCCAGTGAAGCACTAACAATCGAACCTCTTTCGTGCATTTTTTGGCTAGATTCCAGTTGCAGTCTGTAATGTGTATCTGTAACTTATGCTGCCAAAATCCAACAGAGCAGGGTATAACGTTATCTTTGTTGACAATCAGTTTTAAAAGATCTGTCGGCTTCTTCAAATATTGGTCAAGTTTTTTTAAATAATGACCTGGTCTATTTCAAGTTCAGTTGTTTGTTTATTGGCAGAGATCCAATCTAACCAATGTTTTGGAATAGCGTTAATAATTGCGTTGTAATCTAAAACAATACTTCCTCTGTTATTCACTATTATCTGTTTAATTTCTTCTAGGGTAAGTAATCGTTTTTCGTTGTCTTTTGTGATGTCTTTAATGTATTCAATGCCTTGTCTTTTCCATTCGGGGTAAAATAATAGATTATGCTTATACTGTATCAGGGAGGTGTTGCAAAGTTTTTGAAAATACACGTTTTCAGAATTAATTTCGTTTTCGGTTGTAAGTTTACCAGTATCCAAATATGTGCAGAGAACAGCTTTCCAAAAGCAGTTTCTGATTTTGTCTAATCCCTTTGCATCATTAGAGCGACAGTTGAAGTTAAACACCCCAAAACCGCTTGCCAGTTTAGAAAATACAAATATGGTAAATATTTTGATCTATTATTTTTATTTGAAAGAGAATTAAGTTTGAGAAATACATAATAATCAGTATAAACTGTGTCCATATGCAGCCTCTTAAAAAAAAATGTCCATTACTGATTCATAGCATCCTTGAGCTATATATTTTACATACTTATATACGTTTGTGTGGAACTATGCATTTGTTAGAGTTTGACCAAAAACACACACAAAAAAAGAAAGAACCGACGAAGAAGACCTACGAACCACAACGAAAAAGAAAAAAAGAAAAAAAGAAAAAAAAGAAGAAAGAAAAAAAGCAATCAAAAAAAGAGAAGTGAAGTAATAGGTCTGCATGCAACTGAGGTTCAAAAAAAAAAAAAAAAGAAGGTGTGCAGACTTACTCAGAACTGTCGAGTCCTGAGTAACAATGGCGGCTTAAATGGTAGGCTTGTGTAAAAGGTGACCATGCATTTATGTAGTCACCACACTCGAAATGTTATGCTGTTCGAGTGGTTATGACACAGATAGCTTCTGAATTTTTCATCATCAGTAGAAAATCTGGAGACAGTAAAAAAGAAGAAAGGTAAAAAAACAAAAACAAAAACAAACTCAACTCATGATCAACTCAACAATCTTCATCCTTTCCGGGTAGACAGTACGTATGCACTTGCGACTGGTGAACATCCAGTTCAATCCGGCCGGACTGGTTGAATGAAATGAACTGACTGCAGACGAACTTAGCCAGTGCGCTAAGCTTAATCCTTTTTCCGCATTTGCTCAACGGACTGACCTCCCGACGTTTGCGTTCAACACCGTGTCTGATCTTGTCCGGACTGGTTGTATTGAGCGGTTCAGTGAAGCTGGTTTGCCCTTTGGAATCTTTCGCGCAAGAAGTCGCGAGGAGGTCGCAGCGTCACTTCCGGGCCGATTTCTGAGTAGGCGTTGCTTCACGCTGTGCATAACAGTGGAAGTTGAACCTAGAATTGCGAACCAGTACAAATGCCAATACTGTTGCAGTTGCAAAAATTACCGGGATTGGGATGGACGGTTTTTTGGCTGACCAGAAGATCGTGAGTTCGTGGAAAAAAAATGCGTTTTGGGGCATCCTATAGCACGAGCAACATGTTATTGCTTGTTGCCAGACACATTCTGACTACAGGCCTAAAAAAATGCCTTTAAAGTTGGCAGTATAAAATTCGCAAATTCACTGTCACCGCCTCCCACTGTGAAGAACGTACGCACCGGAAGTAAAAGAAGCCAAAGGACTTAAGCGATGCCGGGCAAAAGTCAAGGGAGTTAACAACCCCGCCTGAATCGCCCAATAGACCTGTATGTTGACCGCCAGACGCACGTCGTCACGGAACACAAAGATTCTCCGTGCTGGACGTCGCAAGAGGGGCGTCGCCGTTGGCGGCCACGTCTGTCAGACAGAACAAAAAGGGTAAAAAGTGCATGACTATTATCTAAACTAATAGAAATAGCAAAACTCATTTCACGTGTAGTGTAAGATACAACTATTATTACTACTGTTAGTATTACTACTGCTGCTGCTGCTACTGTTGATGAGAAGAAGAACAGGAGGAGGTGGAGGAGGAGGAGGAGGAGAGAGAGAGAGAGAGAGAGAGAGAGAGAGAGAGAGAGAGAGAGAGAGAGAGAGAGAGAGAGAGAGAGAGAGAGAGAGAGAGAGAGAAGAAGAAGAAGAAGAAGAAGAATATAACGCTTCAACAATTAACTACTTGCTTGTTTTTTCTACACTTCAACCTAAAATTAAAAGAAGAAGAAGGTGTTGATGACGGTGATGATGATGATGATGGTGATGATGATGATGATGATGATGACGGTGGTGGTGGTGACGAGAAAGTCTCGAACCTTTCAGCTGGCGCGATCGGTATTCTTCATTGGGAGCTGTGGCGCCAGGGAAGACTTCGCTAGTATCCAGTTCCACTGTGTCCATGTCGGCCGGTTCCAGGGCCAAGGCCATGAGGTCATTGTTGATGCTACGCATCTCTCCAGAACCGTCGTTGTTCGCCATGTCAAAGAGGCAGGAGCCGGAGGATGCATGCGCGAGACTGGCTCCGTTGTCCAGCATTTCCGTTTCCTTTCTTCGTTTGGCGGCCATGAGGTAGCGAGCACACTGGTGGATGAAGAGGTACTGATCCTACAAAAAATGAAGTAAATAAATAAATAAAATGGAAGATGCAAATCGGGACAATATTTGTGTGTGTGTGTGTGTGTGTGTGTGTGTGTGTGTGAGAGAGAGAGAGAGAGAGAGAGAGAGAGAGAGAGAGAGAGAGAGAGAGAGAGAGAGAGAGAGAGAGAGAGAGAGAGAGAGAGAGAGAGAGAGAGAGAGAGAGAGTGTGTGTGTGTGTGTGTGTGTGTGCGTGTGCGTACCTCCAATGGAACGTTAAAAAATCTATCAAACAAACAAAAAACCCGAAAACCTGCCATCCATGACACGTTTCGCCCAAAGGGTGGCGATCAAAATAACAACTTAGACTGAAGTAATTGTATTTTACAATGCCCCGCCGATTTGAAGAAGCAAAAGAAGAAGAAGAAGAAGAAGAAGAAGAAGAAGAAGAAGAAGAAGAAGAAGAAGAAGCAAACAACAAACAAGGAAAAAAACATACAGGGGACGGCTGAACACCAAGTTTGAGCTTACGACGTAAAATCAATACTCAGTGAGAGTCACAAAGCGTAGCCGAGGGACCACCCCAAACCCCACGAAAAAAATAAAAAAAATAAAAGAGGAAGTAGAAGAAGAAAGAAAACACCACAAACAAAACAGACCAAAACATAAGCTACAAAGCCAAAGAGCAATTCTTCTCCACTCCATCTCATCCCCCATACCCCCCCCCCCCCCCCGTACATACACACAACCAAACAATAACAATACTACAATCACAACAAACAACAAAACTACTAAGTCATTCGCACTAACACCCCGTGCTCCCCCCCCCCCCCCGAAAACATCAACAACAACAACAACAACAACAGCACACACACACACACACACACACACACACACACACACAACAACAAAACAACAACAACAACAACAGCAAACAAAGAAACAAGTAACTATACCCATACGTGTACAGCAAAAACAAACAAGCAAACAAATAACTATACCCATACGTGTGTGCACAAATGCGAGCAACATATACCTCTGTTTGAACCATGTTGCATCGAAAGTCCCGCATGTGCAGAATGAAAGCGAAGATGTCCAGCTCATCCTTGATGTGATGTTCGTTGATGAAGTGCATGACGTAGTCTATGCAAATGAAGGTGCCTGTGCGTCCCACTCCGGCACTGCACGGGAATGTTTAACGTGCTTGAGAACATGGCGAGTTTCTTTGAAATCATGGCATTCCCTTTGCCATTCATGTAATGTAAGAAAGAGTCTTTATTCAGCGCAAACACCTAACGCGAGCCCGTGGAATACAATGCAAAACAAAGGGGTTGACGAAAGCACATAGAAGCAAGAGGACAATTCAACCGTACTATTAATATTGTAATATAAATGCATTGCAACACTTCATTCAACGTTTTCTTTCATCATTTCCAACACACACACACACACACACCACACACACACACACACACACACACACACACACACACACACACACACACACACACATCCGACGGGGGGACAGGCACAGCTATGAAAAAGACAATTTAGAAATAGTCATTTAACAGGTCTGTGAACAAAATCTCCGTAATGATTCTGGTTTGAAAGATAGCTAGTTAAATATACAGCTCTAGAGTTTAACGTCTTGCAATCATACAGGGTCGCCTCAGACGAAAGGACTCCGGAGTATTCAACTGACCAAAACATTTCCCCATGTCAACCGCCATTGCCATTTCAAGGCAAAAGCACTAGACATCAAATCAAAAGCAATATCTGATTCAAAGTTCATATTCAACGTATGTATGTGTTACCAAACATAGCTAGGCGCTTTATGGTTCAAAAAGTTAGTTGAATCAACTAGAAAGACATGAATATGAATGTAGGAAACCCTTGGGTTAGTCGAAGCATTCAATAACCTATT
This sequence comes from Alviniconcha marisindica, assembly GCA_018857735.1. Classification (NCBI taxonomy): domain Eukaryota; kingdom Metazoa; phylum Mollusca; class Gastropoda; family Provannidae; genus Alviniconcha; species Alviniconcha marisindica. Next base: position 782,780 of record JABMCL010003454.1, on the reverse strand, counting down.
ATTCTAACTTACTACGGTCATAAAAGGAAAGAATAGTTGATGGCTTTGGGTTCCCTGAGGAGGGAATATTAATCCCCGCGTTTGCAGTATCCCACTGAAGGGGAAATAACGACGTCGAAGGGGACGTAACTCTACTCGCCTGCAATGGACAAGCGTGGGCTCGGGCCTGTCTGGTCTGATGTGTTGCCGGACAACGGTCAGAAACTCCACCAGGGACTCTGGCGAGAGGTCAGCCGTCATGTCAAGCCATTTCAGGTAGTGGAAATGGACCACCTCGCGTTCCTCTCCCTCTTCCTGTTAAACAAGTACAGCAGTGAGGATGTTGGTTGAGTGTTGCTTGACGTCCACAGAAACCGTAGGCTTATTAGGGACGGGTGCCCAGGACGGCCACCTCGACTTTCACACAGCTCCTGAGCTCTGAGACCTCTCGTGAGTATCTTTGGTTTGGGTGTGTGTGTGTGGTGTGTGTGTGTGTGTGTGTGTGTGTGTGTGTGTGTGTGTGTGTGTGTGTGTGTGTGTGTGTGTGTGGTGTGTGTGGTGTGTGTGTGTGTGCGAGCGCGCGCGTGTGTAAATGTTACGTGCAACCTTAGTCTGAAACTGTGCACAATTTGTGATGTTTTGAAACGTGTTGATCTGCGCAAGAATATGCTGTTTGGAGAAACGTCGCTCGTAAAGCCATGTCAGGTGAGAGTTAGTATGCCAGGTGAGAGTTAGCGTAGGCGATTCAGGTCTTTGTCGTTGTACTTGTGTTACATATTTTGAACGCTTAGGTGTTGATTCAGTGAGGGGGAAAAAGGAGTTAAAGCGAACGATAATTATTATTATGGTCGGTTGTGTTTAGAGCCGTGCCAGGTCAGTGATGCGAACCACTTCGTAAAACTTCTCTCCCTTTTACATTTTGCGAATAGAGCAGAATTTCCTGATGAGCTCGGCAGTGGTATAGTGAGAATAAGGCAGGTTTTCCAACTAAGTTCGGCATTATAGTGAAAATAAGGCAGATTTTTCTGCAGAACTCAGCAGTGGTATAGTGAAAATAAGGCAGATTTTCCTATTAATCTCGGCATTATAGTGAAAATAAGGCAGAATTTCCTGCTGAGCTCGCAGTGGTATAGTAAAAATAAGGCAGGTTTTTCTACTAAGCTCGGCATTATAGTGAGATTAAGGCAGATTTTTCTGCGGAACTCAGGGTGGTATAGTGAAAATAAGGCAGTTTTTTTCTACTAATCTCGGCATTATAGTGAGAATAAAGCAGATTTTCCTGCAGAATTCAGCGGTGGTATAGTAAAAAATAAAGCAGATTTCCTTCAAAAGTCAGCATTGCAATGAGAAGAGGGCAGTTTTTTTTCTTTCTTTCTCCTGCAGAAGTCTGCATTGGTATAGTGAAAATGAGGCACATTTTCCTACAGAAGTCTGCGTTAGAATAAGGCCGATTTTCCAGCGGAAGTCAGCATTATAATGAGAACAAGGCAGAGCTTCCTGCAAACGTTTGCAATGGTATAGTGAAAATAAGGCAGATTTTCCTGCAGACGTCCGCACTGGCATAGTGAGAATAAGGCAGACCGACCTACCTGGGTGTTTTCGAGGGAGAAGATGGTGATGTTGTAGTCGTTGATGTTGGACACAGAGGTGGTCTTCACGATGATGTTGTCATACTTCACCACGTTCCCCCGTTGCGGCTGCCAATACTGCTCACACTTGATCTGAATAGACAGGGGAACAGGCGAGCCGGAGTAGACACAAGGTGTGTTTCAGCCCTGACACACTATACACTCTACATACTGTACGCATGTATGTGTGGATGGATGTCTGTCTGTTTGATTATTGGTATGTTAGTTAGGACTGCGCGTGTGTGCTAGTGTGTGTGTGTGTGTGTGTGTGTGTGTGTGTGTGTGTGTGTGTGTGTGTGTGTGTGTGTGTGTGTGTGTGTGGTGCGTGTTGTGTGTGTGTGTGTGTGTGTGTGCGTGTGTGCGTGTGTGTGTGTGTGTGTGTGTGTGTGTGTGTGTGCGTGTGTGTGCTGTGTGTGCTGTGTGTGTGTGTGTGTGTGTGTGTGTGTGGTGTGTGTGCGTGTGTGTGTGTGTGTGTGTGTGTGTGTGCGTGCGTGCGTGCGTGCGTGCGTGCGTGCGTGCGTCGGTGCGTGCGTGCGTGCGTGCGTGTGTGTGTACATTTATAAATGTGCGCATGTATAGGCTTTTGTAACCTCCCCGTTGGGGAGTCATAAATATCTATTATTATTATTACAATTTTTATTATCATTATTATTATTAGTAGTAGTAGTCTGGTAGTAGTAGTAGTAGTAGTAGTGATAGTAGTAGTCGAAGCAGGAGGAGCAGCAGCAGCAGCAGTAAGTAGTTGTAGCAGCAGCAGCAGCAGCAGCAGCAGCAGCAGCACTAGTAGTAGTAGTAGTAGTAGCAGCAGCAGTAGTAGCAGTCAGCAGCAGCAGCAGCAGCAGTAGTAGCAGTCATAGTAGTAGTAGTAGTAGTGGTGGTGGTGGTAGTAATCTATTTATTACAAAGATGGCCAATCCCACCGTGAAGGGTACAAACAGGCAGAAAAAAACGAAGAGATCAACCGACCCTGCCATTTTCTTTGGGTAAGGTCAGCATAACGATGATGGGTATCCGATGCTCCCAAACCATCCGCCAGAAGTCACTAATGGTGAAAGGCAGCGGCCCCTGAGCAGCTATGTACTCGTCAACTCGAGTGTAGCCCTGAAACCAAGAGAAAGCTGGATGATCCTTCATACGTAACTTAGGACTGGACCCCGTCTACTGCTCCAACAC
>JABMCL010003454.1:765000-767500 GCA_018857735.1 Alviniconcha marisindica | reverse complement strand
ACGTTTTTAACGCCGAGTTGTCTCAACGGGGCAAATTAAGACTGAATATTTAAGGCTTTTCGTTTTAATATTTTCTCACCGTTCGGTGGAGCATGTTTCGCACGGGTTTATATTCCTTTAAATAAAAGTGTACACCTGTACGTACCTTCCAGAGTTCTCTCGTTCACCCTGTAGCCTCCATTTTCCAGTGCCTTTTTTCTGTCACACCAGCTCTCGTACGTCTCGTAGTCTTTCAACGCTATGCAAAAACAAAAACAAAAACAAAGCAAACATCTGAGCATTCAAATCTTTGTCACACAGAAACAGAGTCAACCAAATAAAGTGATATATCCACGCTTGATTCACGTGAAGCCTATAATTCACCCCAGCCGGTCACGTGCCTCAGTATGTCAGTCAGTCGTCCAGCCAGCCACGTACCTCAGTACGTCAGTTAGTCCTCCAGCCAGCCACGTACCTCAGTATGTCAGTCAGTCGTCCAGCCAGCCACGTACCTCAGTACGTCAGTCAGTCCTCCAGCCAGCCACGTACCTCAGTACGTCAGTTAGTCCTCCAGCCAGCCACGTACCTCAGTATGTCAGTCAGTCGTCCAGCCAGCCACGTACCTCAGTACGTCAGTCAGTCCTCCAGCCAGCCACGTACCTCAGTACGTGAGTCAGTCCTTCAGCCAACCACGTACCTCAGCACTTCAGTCAGTCCTTCAGCCAGCCACGTACCTCAGCACGTCAGTCAGTCCTTCAGCCAGCCACGTACCTCAGCGCGTCAGTCAGTCCTCCAGCCAGCCACGTACCTCAGCGCGTCAGTCAGTCCTCCAGCAAGCCACGTACCTCAGCACGTCAGTCAGTCCTCTGCCCTGCAGCCACGTACCTCAGCACGTCAGCACGTCAGTCAGTCCTCCAACCAGCCATGTACCTCAGCACGTCAGTCAGTCTCCAGCCAGCCACGTACCTCAGCATGCCAGTCAATCAGTCAGTCAGTCCTTCAGCCAGCGAAGTAAGTAATTGGTTTTTAACGCCCAGTCAACATTGCAGATCATAAAATTATTACGGCGAACCAGCCAGCCGTAGAAGAAACCATGCAGTCAACTAACTACTAACTGTAAGTCATACAACAGGTAATACACACACGTGAGCGTGCGCGTGCGCGCGCGCACAGAGAGAGAGAGAGAGAGAGAGAGAGAGAGAGAGAGAGAGAGAGAGAGAGAGAGAGAGAGAGAGAGAGAGAGAGAGAGAGAGAGAGAGAGAGAGAGAGAGAGAGAGAGAGAGAGAGAGGACGCAAAATGACGACATAGAACCCGTGTCGGGAATAATCGTTGTACCTTTTAGACTGAGCGGTTGTCGGTTTCCTGCGGTCACAATCACGCCACGACCTTTCACATCCTCCTGGAAAAGGAATTCCGTGGACTTGACTGTGAACTCGAGAGTATGGAATCCGGCGATGCCGTCTGTCTCTGGCACCAGCTCCTTCATTGATTCCATGTCTGGTACTTTGGGGACATCGAGCGTAGTAAATGTCTCGGTCGCAGCCTCGCCCCATGTGTCGGTTTTGCTCTTTGCTCGAACCTGGCGTGCCAGAAGAAGATAGAAATGGACAGAAGATCGTTCTCCTGTACCTAGCCGCCGGTGTTGGTTTCCTGTTTCTATTCTTTAACACGCAAATTCAGAAGCACATTAATTTTGAACATGCAACACATTAATTTTCTAGTACGCTATTCCCTCTCTGCCGATTTTGCCACCTGAAGAGAGACACCAGATACATGATATCTGGCTCAATAGAGATTGACAGAAATGCAAAATAACGGTACAACACACACTTTAAGAGAATATCAACAAGCCTTGAGGCTTATATACACTCATTTACATTCTTGCTCAGATAATAAAGCATTAACAGCCGACGCATATATATTTTATCTGAACAATCCGAGGCAAGTTCTAGTTATTAAAAAAGCAAACAACAGCAGCAGCAGCAGCAGCAGCAGCAGCAACAAGAACAACAACAACGACAACAACGACAAACACACACACACACACACACACACACACACACACACACACACACACACACACACACACACACACACACACACGGAATGCATGAGTGCTATATGGCAGTTACACGGTGTGGCGTTTAGATTGAGTGGAGTGTAATTTTTCACATAATCGCACGCAACACCAGAAACCACACACACACACACACACACACACACACACACACACACACACACACACACACACACACACACACACCAACACATACACACACACCACACACACACACACACACACACACACACACACACACACACCACGCACGCACACACACACACACACACACACACACACACACACACACACACACACACACACACACACACACACACACACACACACACACACACACACACACACACACACACACACACACACACACACACACACACACACACACACACACACACACACACACACACACACACACACACACACACACTGGGTGGGGGTCT
>JABMCL010003454.1:730000-742500 GCA_018857735.1 Alviniconcha marisindica | reverse complement strand
CGTGCTGCTCCTTCTTGAACTTGAAACACAGCTGGTGTCTGGGGACCTATTAGCCCCCGAGATCACGTACACCCCCCTCCCACACACACACACACACATACCTCCCCTCCCCGCCTCTGTCTCTATCTTTACTGGAAACACAATGGTGGAGTTGGTGGTGGGGGGAGGGGGGTAAGGAATTCTAATTAATGCATCAAACTGTCGTGCATCTGATTAAAAATACTAGCTCATTTTCTCAACCAGTCCGTCTCGTTTTATTTTACCTCCCTCGTTCGCTTACCGTCTTAATTGTCTCTTTCTTCTTCATCTTCCTCGCTTTTCTTCTCCTTCATCCTTCTCCTCCTCCTTCTTCTTTCCTCCTTCACCTCCTCCTTTTCCACTATCTCCTCCTCCTCCGCCTCCTCCTCCTTCTTCTTCTTCTTCTTTCTTGCTTCGAACTGGAATTTCTCGGGTCGCAGCCATGTTGATTCGCTCTTTACTAATGAAAAGCAGAACAAAAAGGGTTGGGTCGTGACGTATTTAACACTTTTTCCACACATGCCGGCCTTGTTTATGATGTCACTCATACAAACTCTTGGACACACAATGGCAGCCCTCTGGTTCGTGTATTTGGAACTTTCAAACGTCGATTTTTAACAAACAGAAAGAGAAATTGAACAAAAAATTGCCTCCCCCTTTCCATATTTATTCCCTTCTGTTTTTATTTTAATTCAATTCACATAGGGCCACCAGTGATGCTTCTTCGGTTCAGCACCCCTTTAAATAAAGAGGAGGAGAGCGGATTGTGGCGGGTAATGTCCGAACTGGGAATAAGGTCCGAGACATTCCCAGTTTAGCACACACACGCTTTCGCACAGGGAACTGCGTGAACTTTAGTTCTATCCCAGGTGGTATTTTTATGGGCGTTCAGGAAACTCATAATTATGTCCTCCACCTTGTCTCTCACATCGTTTCCCCAGTGTTGCAGTTGTATCCACAGCGTTGGTTTTGAATTCTACAGTGTTTGTTTTGAATCCCCAGTGTTTGTGTTTGTGTTTGTGTTTGCTGCAGTGTTGCCGTTGAATCCCCGGTGTTTATCTTGATTCCCCAATGTTGCTGTTGAATCCCTATTGTTTGTTTTGATTCCCAGTGTTGCTGTTGAATCCCCAGTGTTTGTTTCCAATTCCAGGGTTGCTGTTGAATCCCCAGTGTTTGTTTTGATCCCCCGGTGTTGCTGTTGAATCCACAGTATTTGTTTTGATTCCCCAAATGTTACCGTTGAATTTCCAGTGTTTGTTTTCAATTCCAAGGTTACTATTGAATCCCCGGTGTTGGTTTTGAACCCCCAGTGTCACCGTTGAATCCCCATCTTTGCTGTTGGATCCCCAGTGTTGGTTTCGAATCCCCAATGATACTGTTGAATCTCCATGATTACTGTTGAATCCCCGGTGTTGGTTTTGAATCCCCAGTGATACTGTTGAATCTCCATTATTACGGTGAATCCCCGGTGTTGGTTTTGAATCCCCTGGTGTTGGTTTTGAATCCCAAGTGATATTGCTGAATCTCCACTATTACTGTTGAATCCGCGGTGCGGGTTTTGAATCCCCTGATGTTGGTTTTGAATCCCCACTGTTGCTGGTGAATCCCCACTGTTGGTTTTGAATCCCCAATGTTGCTGTTAAATTCCTAGTGTTGCTTTGAATCCTGGGTGTTTGGTTTGTATCCCCAGTGTTGTTTTGAAAGGTTTCCAATGTGGGTCTGATTAACGCATTTTTTAAACTGGTGTGTTCCGTTCTCTGCGTGTTTTGTCAGACTGACTGCTTTTACACCGCTAGCGCCACAGGGCCACCAGAAACAGACCCACTGTGTTCAGGATGTTTGCTTCGGAGGCGAGCGTTGACGTTGAGGTACAGCGCAGTAGAAAGCAATCTATGACTGGTAAATCCGTCGTTGGATTGTCGGATAAATGTGGAGCAAATGTTGCTCTGTCACTACGGACTCTGTTACAAAACGATGATGCCAGGGTCTCTTGCTTTAAGCCTGAACAGTTATTTACCAGAAGTCATGCGAACTCATACCTGATTTAGTTACTCGCGCGTGCGTGCGTGCGTGCGTGCGTACGTATGTGCGTGCGTGAGTGCGTGCGTGCGTGCGTGCGTGTGTGTGTGTGTGTGTGTGTGTGTGTGTGTGTGTGCGTGCGAGCGTGCATGATTGCGTGTGTGTGTGTGTGTGTGCGCGCGTGCGTGCGCGCGTGTGTGTGTGTGTGTGTGTGTGTGTGTGTGTGTGTGTGTGTGTGTGTGTGTGTGCGTGCGTGGTTGCTATTGTTTGCTGCAAAACAACAGAAAGCCAGTTTAATGCAAAAAAGACTAGGAAGGAGACAGCACATGATACACCTCACTGTTGAGAAAGAAAACAGCTCCGACTGCCCGATTACGCAATACACGCATGCACACACATAGCCTATCTCTTTCTGACTGTCTCTTTCTCTGTCTATCTCTGTCTTTGTCTGCCTGTCTGTCTGTCTTTCTCTCTGTATGTCTGTTTCACTCTCTGTCTGTCAATCTCTTCCTCTTTCTTTCTGTCTGTCTCTGTCTCTCTGTCTCTCTGTCTCTGTCTCTCTCTCTGTCTCTCTCTCTCATACACTCAGAGAGAGAGAGAGAGAGAGAGAGAGAGAGAGAGAGAGAGAGAGAGAGAGAGAGATTGACAGACAGAGACAGACAGACAAACAGACAGACAGACAGAAAGAGACAGACAGAGACACAGAGACACAGAGACACAGACAAACAGAGACAGAGATAGGGACAGACAGACGGACAGACAGAGATAAGGTTTGTCCTCAAACCACACAGTCAGATACGGGATGGGGTGGGGGGGGGTGGGGGGGGGGGGGGGGGGAGGGGGGGGGGGGAAATAAGCACAACAAACCAAAAAAAAACGAAAAGCACACGCAAATACTACACACACGTACAGACAGCGCGTGCGCTCGCACACTAAATGTTAAAACTGTGTGAGCGCGTGTCAGCTCCAGCCTCCGTGTGCCAGTCCTGCGTGCGCGTGCTTCTGCTCTCTGGGGGAAGACAGACTTCGGGACTTTTGGAAGAATACTCCCACTACTTATCTCATCGCTTACGTTAGTTCCTACCTTCCTTCTCGTTATTCTTCGACCGTGACGGTGGAGAGGCTATAGATACTCTGTTTGTGGATCGTACTAGTTTGGTTGCTTGTTTGTTTTCCTTTGTTTCCTGGGTATATTTCGCGTCGTTACGAGGCAAAAGAAGAAACGAAACGAAAACAAAAATGAAGATTCGCTGTTTTGGATTAAGTGCGAGTTGCACAGACTTCATGAAGTGTATAACCGAGCTATAGTGGATGATCAAGTTCACGAAAGGATTATACTTCTCTGGACTACACGGGAACTTTGTGTGGTGATTTTCTTCTTCGGAATATTCACCTTGCATTTTATTTTCGTACTTCACACAGGAAAGAAACCGGTGAAAAATCCGTGTGTTCCTTTATCACCCCGCCCCCATCCCTCACGGGTGGAGTGATAGAACTGCATGCTCAAAACAGAATATTCATTTTAAACTGCATATTAGAAATCGTTTCCGTTTGAAGAATCACATCAGTGAACAATGCGGTGTTTATAGTACCATCTTTCTCTTTCACACTGAGTTATTATGTAACAATGTGGACAAAGGTAAGCTGTTTATAAACCATCAGTCTAATGTGTTCAGTCGATGCCAGTTAGCCAAACAAATTGTCTCCAAAAATTGATATAAATTCTTTATTATTATTACATATTTTTTTAACAACACCTTTTTTTTCTTGTCTTTTTTCTCCAGTCTGCATTGCAGATAGTGGTTGCAGTTTGTGGCTACTTGGCTAACGCGCTGGATTTAAGTCCAGATGCCCAGGGTTCGAATCCTGGAGGTGACAGATAGGAGGCCCGTTCAATACGTCATTCATGTAGAAAACGGAAACGGCACACGATAGCGATACGAATAAGTTTGCTGACTGACGCCTATATTCAAGCGAGAGTGCGTGGTTGTCGCTGCAACTAGTTTGTTTGTTGGTTGGTGTTGCTGGTGTAGCTTTTCATCTTCTTCTTCTTCTTCTTCGCCTCTTCCTCCTCCTCTTCTTCTTCTTCTCCTCCTCCTCCTCCTCCTCCTCCTCCTCCTCCTCCTTCTTCTTCTTCTTCTTCTTCTTCTTCTTCTTCTTCTTCTTCGCCTCTTCCTCCTCCTCTTCTTCTTCTTCTTCTTCTCCTCCTCCTCCTCCTCCTCCTCCTCCTCCTTCTTCTTCTTCTTCCTCCTCCTCCTCCCCCTCCTCCACCTCCTCCTTCTTCTTCTTCTTCTTCTTCTTCTTCTTCTTCTTCTTCTTCTTCTTCTTCTTCTTCTTCTTCCTTCTCCTCCTTCTCTTCTTCTTCTTCTTCCTCCTCCCCCTCCCCCTCCTCCTCCTTCGCCTTCTTCTTCTTCTTCTTCTTTTATTAGGGGCATAGCCACAGTTACCTAACATTTTATTCTGCTACAATTAGGCTATGTGTCATCTTTGTATGCGTTATCTTTGTGTATCTTTGTGGATGCATGCCATCGGCCGTCGGGCTTTCTCTTCTCAAAAGGTGGACATTAGGTCTGTAACGTGCGCAACGATTGTTCTGTGCATGCTGTCCACACGAAGGCGAAGCAGGAACTGGCATATGTATGCACAATTAATGTTGACGCGTAAGAACTGAAGAAAAACAAAAACAAAAAACGTTCAACCTGTCTTAACTGGGACTCGAGCCCACGGTAGCATGCAGCTAGGCGTTCGTTCGATCACCAGTGCAGCGCGCTGTAACCACTGAGCCACGCACTGCTGCTGTCTTTATGATGAAATATAAAACTCGAAGGTATACGAGTGGGTGAGATTTGGCGTCCGCAACTGGTTTCCGGCATATAGATGAATATTTGCAGAATGTTCAACTCCTTGCCCTTTTTCATTTAGACAACTCCGTACCGACTTCGGGGTTTTGTCTAAAAAATTAATACCACCTTTCGAATACCAAAGAAGCTGGTGCATTTCATTTCTCTTAACACACAAAATAAATTAACACGAAACACAACAAAAAACTAAACCAAACATAAACACGTTTTCTTATGCGAACATTCTTGCGAATAATATGTTATTCCAGGATTAAGCCTTTACACTGTATCGGGAATTAATACAATCAGGAGAAGGAGGAGGAGAAGAAGAATACCTAAAAGGCAGCAGCATCTAACTGTGAGTGATCTTGTTTGATTGATTGATTGATGATCTTTTATATAGCGCTATTCTCCGCTTTCTTGAGCAAGCTCACTGCGCTCGCGTGTGGTTCTACATGAGTGACTAGCTTTATAGCGCGTTTTTGTTGTTGTTGTTGAATATCCACAGAAGTGGTGTACTTACAGCGCTGGCATGGCTGGTGCCACATGAAACTGCAGCCGTCTCGGCGCAAGTCCTGTGTACACCATACAACCATGCACCATGTCACTTCATGCAAAGCCACATACGTAATGGGGTATGCGTGTTTAGCTGTAACCTGCCACCTGCACTTTTGGCAGAATGACCGGGATCTTTTACGTGGTACGGCGGTAACACGGGGGTGGAACGGATACGGAAATAAGAGTCAGCACAGAAAGTCGACCCTAGAGAAGAAAATTCTCCCGCCGCTCCACTGTATCTGCTTCTACTGTATTCTGCCCCCCCCCCCCCCCCCCTTCCTCCCGGTCAGCACCCCTTCCCTTCCCCGCACGCACACACACACACACACACACACACGGTTTGCGTGTCATACAACAAAGCTTCATTTTACGAGATGGAATTTGTGTGTGTGTGTGTGTGTGTGTGTGTGTGTGTGTGTGAGAGAGAGAGAGAGAGAGAGAGAGAGAGAGAGAGAGAGAGAGAGAGAGAGAGAGAGAGAGAGAGAGACAACAACAACAACAACAAAAACAAGTAATATGTTTCACTCTCTGCCGAGGGAGCGCAGTTTTTCTTCTTTTTCTTCCCCTTGATTTAATTTTCCGTTCACTCTCATCTTCCAGACCTTCACTAGACCAGCCGACGCACCAAGGGTGAGAATCAATTCTCTTGTCCAGTTTTTGCTTCTGGCCAACTCGGTCGCCGATTTGGAATCAAAGCAGCGCAGTTTCCGTTGATTTTCAGATCCAGTCGAAAAAGCCAGTGCGTGGTAAATTGCTTTGTCTACAGGCTAATCAACTCTGAAGAGTGTGTATATTCGCGCCTGGAAATCAACATCAAAGCTCTTTTCGCTTTTCTTCACCAAGAAATCGAACGATTACTTAATGCCCTCCCCTTCACAATATTCCCACTAATTTGATCTAGTTATTGTTTTTGTTTTGTTTTTTTGTTGTTGTTGTAGGGAAGAGGTTTGGTGTTCTCTGAGCATTGACGTATTAGAGTGGCACATTGTTCTTGAATTCTATATGATGACGCATGGTCGACATTTTTGATTTCGTGATTCAGTCTTGGAAGTTCACTTGGCAAAGAGATTCTCTCTCTCTCTCTCTCTCTCTCTCTCTCTCTCTCTCTCTCTCTCTCTCTCTCTCTCTCTCTCTCTCTCTTCTCTCTGTCTGTCTGTCTGTCTGTGTCTGTCTGTGTCTGTCTGTCTGTCTGTCTCTGTCTGTCTGTCTCTCTGTCTCCCTGTCCCTGTCTCTGTCTGTCTGTCTGTCTGTCTCTCTCTCTCTCTTTGTTAAGCACGTCATTGTGGGGTTCTGTTCAGAAACATGCATCCATCCATTACAGTATACCTTTCGCTCTCTCTTTCACACCTATTTGCACAACTAAACCCCCCAAACGCTATAACTGCATGCATCGACTGAGAGCATTATTTCTGCAAACGATCAGATCAGTTTGTGGGATGCTTAATTTCCATGCACTCACCATACCTTTTAGTGAGTAGTTCACGCTCTCTGGCCTGTGTCGTAAGGTTACGACTGTGGATAATTAGCCTACACAGACCTTACTCAGCTCCGCAGCCAACAACAGTCTTTGTGTCTGTATGTCTAACAACGCATTTGTGACTGAACGGCTGACGTGTGCCAATGCACCAATTACGTCCCATTAATGTACAAACTGACGTCAGCTGTGCGCTTTCCTGGGTTGACATGGCTGAGCCAGCTAGCGCAAAATATCACAGTCCGTGTCCCCCCCCCCCCACCCCGTAGCCCCCACCCTTTTCTCCCTCCTTCCCTCGCCCATTTGCTGTTGCTGTTATTGTCAATAAACGTTAATAAGCAGACGACAAGGCAATAATTTGCGATATAAACCGCGGAAGTTCGGGTTCCAAAACCGTGAACTAAAAGGCAGAGAAATGACATAGGCTATAAGTATGGAACTAGCCGTTAACGAATGATAAAAAAGAAGAAGAAGAATACATTTAATCAGACTGCATGCTGCTGTCTCATCATAAGGCTTTAAAGGTGAAGCCGAATTGCGTTTAACTGAACTGGTTCTTGTTTCTGTCAACTCGCCAGGACCCCGATTTCCACGATGGTGGTTGCATAATCAACTCTCTGACAGACCGCCTTCGGAATAATTATATGCTGCAGATTCGGAAGACAAAAGGAAATTCTACGGAATGAAAGGAAAAGCTCACTTGCAGTAGCTATATTTAAGGGATACTCTGCATCTCAGTGTAGTACATATTATAAATGACTTCTTCTTTCTTCTGTGTGTTCAGTAAACTGGAACTTGCTCTCAGTACACTGCAAGTATCCGCCGCGTGGGCAAAGTTCTAAATTTCTTCAAACATCTTCACGGTTTCGAAGAAAGCCGTTGGATCCAGTGGGGATTATATACAGAAGCGCTGAGCATCATGGACACAGCGTTGACCAGACAGCGGTACCTGCTCGTGGACAGGGAGTACTGCTGCGGCTACTCCCTCCTCGTCGACACCTCCACCTGGACCAACGTCACCCCCTCCCTCCTCACCCTCGCGCATCAGTCACGCGCAGGGGCGTGGCTAACTTGTCAGGACAGCTCCGGGCTTGGCGAGGTCATCAACGCCACCACGGGATCAGGTGGAGGAGGAGGAGGAGGAGTAGACAAGGAGACGTTCTACAACGTCCAGAACTTGACGCTTTACGACCTCCGGAACGTCACCACGCAGTGGCAGAGCCGTGAGGACCTTCTGAAGGATTACCTCGGGGACCGCCACATCTCCTTGGAGGCCGTGGTGCTGCTGACGGCGCTCTACACCCTCATCTTCCTCTCCGGTGTCCTGGGCAACGTGTGCACGTGCATCGTGATCGCCCGCAACCGCTCCATGCACACCGCCACCAACTACTACCTCTTCTCTCTCGCCGTCTCCGACGTTCTCACGCTGTTGTTAGGTGAGTTTGTTTGTTTGTTTGTTTGTTTGTTTGTTTGTTTGTTTGTTTGTTTGTTTGTACGTATCTACTGGTTTACTTACTACCTACTTACTTCCTATTCTCTCTCGCTGTCTCTGACGTTCTCACGTTGTTGGTAGATGAGTTGATTTGTTTGTTTGGACGTATTCTCTGGTTTACTTACTGTCTATTTACTACATCTCCTTTCTCGCTGTCTCTGATATTCTCACGCTGCTATATGAGTGATTTGTTTGTTGCTGTGCGTATCCACTGGTTTACTTACTACCTACTTACTTCCTATTCTCTTCACACTGTCTCTGACGTTCTCACGCTGTTGTTAGATGAGTTGATTTGTTTGTTTGGACGTATTCTCTGGTTTTACTTAGTGCCTGCTTACTACCTCTCCTCTCTCGTTGTCTCTGACGTTCTCATGCTGTTATATGATTGACTTTTTTGCTTGTTTGTATGTATCTTTTGGATTACCTACTAAGTGATTTGGTTGTTTGTATGTATCCTTTGGATTACCTACTGCCTACTTACTGCCTCTCCTCTTTACCGTCTCCGACGTTCTCACTCTGATACATGAACTGATTTATTTGCTTGTTTGTTGGTACTTATCTTTTAGATTACCTGCTAAATACTTACTACCTCTTCTCTCTCGCCGTCTCCGACGTTCTCACGCTGTTGTTAGGTGAATTGATTGATTTGTTTGTTTGTTTGTACGTATCCTATGGTTTAATTGCTACATACTGACTTCATCTCCTCTCTCGCGGTCTCTGACGTTCTCACGCTGTTGTGTAAGCTGATTTGTTGTATCCTTTGGATTACTTATTACCTACTAATTACTACCTGTCCTGTCTCGCGGTCTCTGACGCTCTCACGCTGTTTTGTAAGCTGATTTGCTGTATTCTCTGGTTTACTTACTACCTACTAATCAATACCCATTCTCTATCGCGGTCTCTGACGTTTTCACTCTGTTATGTAAGTTGACTTGTTGTATCCTCTGGTTTACTTACTACCTACTTACTACCTCTCCTCTCTCGCGGTCTGTGGCGTTCTCACTCTGCTGTGTGAGTTCATTAATAATTTGTTGTATCCTCTGGATTACTTACTACCTTCTACCTCTGCTCGCTCGCGGTCTGTGGCGTTCTCACACTGTTGTGTTAGTTGATTTGTTGTATCCTCTGGTTTACTTACTACATACTAATTACTACCTCTCCTCTTTCGCTGTCTCTGACGTTCTCACTCTGTTATGTAAGTTGATTTGTGCGTATCCTCTGGTTTACTTGCTACCTACTGACTACTTCTCCGCTCTCGCTGTCATGTGAGTTGACTTGTTTGCTTGTTTGTTTCTTTGTACGTATTCTCTGGTTCACTACCGCTTCTCTCTCGCCTCCCTGGCATTCTCACGTTCCTGGTAGTTAAGTGCATTTGTTTGTTTGTGTGTGTGTCTTGTACGCACCTTCTGGTTTTTGTTCTTATTCTCTTCCTTACCTGCAATGGCGGTACTGCTGATGCAGAAATTCAGGTCCCTTCTATTAAGAACCCCGGGCTGACAGACTGTTTTTCCACTCTTCCTTTTCTTTTAAAGCCTGGGGTAGGTCAGAATATAGCCGTGCATGCTTCGCCCACTGCCAGGATTGCTTTCCCTATGCTAATGTCTAATTTCTCGCCCCATTTGCCTTCACCCCCCTCCCCCCCCCTCCCCCCCTCCAAGTCCTCTCCCTATTTTCCCCTGTGTTGGGTTTGGCAGACGCAGTTTCGCACGTGGGCCCGCGAAGTAAATTGGGTATCCGTGCCCCGTAGTCACAAACTGCACTGCGAATTATAAATAGGAACCCAAACATTCGTTGATGTGCATCATAACAGTGATCTGGAAATACTTGTGATGTGGTCAAATGTCCTTTAATTTTGTACCAAATGCCTCTCAGGGAATCTGCCTGGGAGTGTCTTTCTAGTTTGTAAATAAGTAAAATGTAAGCAATAAGCTGTGCTAATTATTGACTTTCAGGAAGGGTGGAGGGTGGGGGTTAAAAGAGGGGTGGGGGTAAAGGGGGTGGGGGTGGGGTGTGTGTGTATGGGGGGCGGGGTGGAGGGGCTTGGTTGTGTTTGCTACGATTATGTCGTGTGTAGAACTGTGAGCAAGCTTTTCACTTGTGTTCTGCTGACTCGCGTTTCGACCTGGTACGGCCTGGCAGTGAATGTCTGATTCGTCCTGAGGTGACTATGCGCGGTCAGTGGGACGCGGAGAAGCAAGAACTCAGCAACTATAACTCCTCCTTCATCTCTTTTGTTTCTGTCGCTGTCGCTGAATATTATACACATCACCCCAACGTGCCCAAATTCTGCAGCGTTATGATCATGACCTCAGTCTAAGAATGTTAAGCTTGCTAGATTTATTAGTTGTATTTTTTAGTTATTTTGATCAAACCAGCAACAAAACACACTGATAAACAAAATCTCTGTTTTGAGAGCCTTAGTTATATATTCACCACAAGTTTGATTTGTGTTTGAGCGCTTATTCTTGTCTAATGTGTAAAGTGCTGTGGTAATATATTATTAGTATTCATGTACTTGCTTATGAGGAATGTATTGTGTGAACATAACTTTGTTTTCTAGCCCCTAGGGGCAACAAGCTCAATATAACCTTGAAACCTTGAGCCTCTCTGTTTGTTTGTTTGTTTTGTTTTTATTTGTTTGTTGTTTTGTTGCTGTTTTCTTTTTCTTTGTTTGTTTTTGCTTTTTTTTTTTTTTGGTTTTTGTTGTTGTTTGTGGTGGTTTTGTTTGTTTGTTTGTTGTTTTGCTTTGTTTGTTTGTTTGTTGTTTTGTTGTTATTGGTGTGCATTTTTTTTGTTGTTGTTGTTGTTGCGATTTCTTGAACATGAGCACAGAAATGTACACGTCGTAGGGCGTCTCATTTCCTGCGGGCGTTTCGTCCTGATTTCCTGTAGACCTTTCGTCCTTTTTCATGTTGGTCTTTCGTCATATTTCATCTGTGCCTTTTGTCCTCATTTCCTGTGGGCCTCTTGTCCTCATTTCCTGTGGGATTTTTGTCCTCATTTCCTGTGGGGTATTCCACGTTTCCTGCCAACGGCTCAGACAAAATGACTCCTCAGCAAGAACTTACCGGGTTTGAGAAGCGCCTCCAGCTGATAGCCACGAAGTTGTGATAGCCGGATACATGCACTTTTCGTAACTGGGATTCGAACCCGAGACCTGTAAGGCCAAGAGTCCAGTGCCTTAATCAGCCAATCAGCCTCTTCGCTGCTCAAAATAACGACTGCGCAGGCTTGCTTTTTTTGTGCGTGTCGGGGTGCTGTTATCATGCGCGCACGTGGCGTGCAAATGCGCACGAGCCACTTTTGATCACGAGACGAACGATGTAGGAACAAACGAGTCCAGACACTGGCAAGATGAGAAAACGAGTTTTCAGCCCTGCGTTGAAATTTCGCCACCGAAGAAACCGCGACGCTATATGCGGACTGGGACCAGCAGACCCATGCCGTCGCAGACCCGGAAGGCCCAGGAAGAATTATTTTGGTAAATGAATTCTCTGCTACAGTGCACCACCGCAACAAAAGGGGAAAAGGCTCCGGGTGACGGCCGAATGCGTATCGATGCTTTTAACCTAAATGAAACATTACCGGGCAATGTTCACTGACAGGCCTGGAGACACACACTGAGTCTGCTGAGAAAAAATAAAAGGAAAAATAAAATAAAAATAAAAATAATGTCGTTGAAACAGTGTTGCTCGGTGTGAATCCAAGGAAAACAAGCAGATAGTTAGATCGATGCCTTTATGTTTTGTCTTCTTTATTTTGTGTCTTATTGATATACTTGTTGTTGTTGTTGTTGTTGTTGTCCACATCTGGAATTTCCCCATAAAACAATTTCAGGTCGCTGTTTTAAAAGAAAGTCAGTTACGTGCAAAAGAATGACGCCCCAGAGTCCGGTTAGTCCCTAAACAAGAATAACGAAATAATTTGAGCAGCACTTTGCCAGGAAGTTTTCGAACTGTTGCGGGATCTTCAACCTGTGTACGCCTGACAAGTGACATTTTTTTTTCCTTCTCCATCTCACGTGGAGACCTTGACAGTTAACACTGTCACCTTATAAAATCGATATAAAAATCCACGGCAAGTTCAATCACGAAACGTT
>JABMCL010003454.1:717500-722500 GCA_018857735.1 Alviniconcha marisindica | reverse complement strand
TTTCCCACGCCGCCTCTTAGGGCTTATAATCTGCATGATTTCTCAGTTCGAACAGATACTATGTCGAACGACATCACCAGCTGCCTTCAGACAATTAGTGCCAGAGTGTCTGCAATAAACCCAGGTATTTGTTATTCACACTGAAAACTTCGATACCTGTTTCACAGTGTCACTAGGGGGCTAAGCGGTCCTGTCGATCACGAATGCAAGCCGACAGCCCGACGGTTCTACCGCCTGGTCTAGTCAGTTGCTCTGCTGCCGATCTGCTGGACATTTAGAACATAATCATTTCCTTACACAGCTAGGCTATTCATTCTCCGCTGCCGCATTTTAGAGCGCTAATTGAAACGTCAGTATAAGCTTGTGTGACGCCCCTTTAATCATCCCCCTCTGAAAGCACAAATTCATGCGGCGGGTGCCCTGAAGCCTCTGCATGGCGATTCGCGCTCTTCGTTCGTTTTGTGTATACCCTGCAGCGGCAAATATGAAACTGCATTAGTATGCAAAACCGATTGTCTTCCCCGAGGACCGAAGCTTGTTTTTCATTTGAACAAAAAAGTGTATTTCCGATTCGACGAAAAACTTTCTTTCTTGCCTAGTGGGTGGGGAAGTTGTAAAGTGTTGCTTGGCGGTGGTGGTGGTGGTGGTGGTGGTGGTGTTGGAGGTGGTGGTGGTGGTGGTTTTGGCGACACGCTTTAACGTGAACGTTCCCAGTATACCCCCCCCCCCCTCCCCCCCAACCCTCCCACATCCTTTCACACGCGCAGTCTGTTGCTTAGCGACTGTCGCAAAACTCAATTTTCGACAGAGAAAGCCACCAACCGAAGTTTGACGACTGCCGTTCTCTTGGTTGCGCAGTGGGCCAGTGATCGACCAGTCTCTCCGCGGTTTTGACTGGTTGTACGTGGTCATGAGACTATTACGTACGGGCCACAGTAATTGACTCAGATGCATGTCGCCCACATGTACAGGCAGATGAAGCTGGCACCCAAACTCCAGGCGCCGATTTACGACATCCTTCCTTCAACCAAGTTAATTACGCCATAGATCTCGAGAAAAAAGAAGAAGAAAAAGTCAGCTAACGGACGGTTTTTGGTTGGTTCTCAAATGGCAGTAAGTTTGAAATAGACAACTCAGATTATATCAGGCGTTTCTTTAATATCCGTCCATGTTGCTTACGCCTGCTCAAATAAAACCAAAATCGTTCGAATCGTGGCAGAACTCTTTTTTTTCCACGGGGGCGGACGCGCCTCATGTTTACGTGCATGCTTCGACGCTGTGCTGCGTCCACAGTCTTACTAGTACCTAAACCTTTCGGAGGGCGCTGACAGCGTCGTTGGACAGGTGCGCGGAGATAAAGAGTGCCCCTTCAGTGGCGTAACCTAATCTGGCAGAGTTTGGAGGAAGGTGCCGGACAGCGATGTTCTGAGTGAGACTGGTACCCTTCCTCCGAGCACCGCTTTCCGGCACCTTCCTCCGAAAGGAAGGATGTCGTAAACCAGTGCTTGGAGTTTGACTGGCACCATCACCAATCTGCAACTGCGGTCCTGACCACCAGATGGCTGCATGAGTACGTCCCACAGGAATATACCCGCTTTGTGCAGACAGCGAGACAAAATGTGCGGGAATAGCTCTAGCGTCCGACTGAAAAGCCAGGCGCAATATTGATATTGGCGCGGGTTCGTGTCTCCGGTGCGGCAAGAGATTTTTCTTCCAGAGTCAGCTTTCAGTGTAGACTCTCTTACGATGTCCGTACAGCATCCTGTGTGCAATCGCATGCATCAACATCCATGAGCACGTTAAAAATCCCAAACATTGGCAGCCGCTCACTTCCTCTTCGTTCGTTCCATCTGTCTGCATCGCCTGTTTTCCCTGTTGAGAGATAATAATAATAATAATAATAATAATAATAATAAGAAGAAGAAGAAGAAGAAGAAGAAGAAGAAGGGATAGCTCTTGCATGACGCAAATCTCCTTGCAAAATAAAAACTCAATACGCTGGCACACATCATTCACGCACATACTTATAATTATACGATACACGTTGCCATACACATAATCTATTAATTGTCACGGGTGTGACCTGCCTAGGTTTGTGAAAAGGGCCTATGTAAAGAGGAAAGCCTTGAGCTAGGTTTTCATCTCAGACAGAGTGGGCATATTTCGCAGACTGGCAGGCAACGAATTTCAGAGAGATTCGACAAAAGAAAATTAATGATACTATGTCAAAACATGTTGTGTTAAACCGCCCTCGTCGCGATCTCGTTCGTCATCAACCAGCCACCAGCACCGACGATTTAAAAGAGAAAGAAAAAAGCTTCATCTCTCAAAGAGGCCAAAGTGCCGCAGGGCAGGAAGCAAACTGAAGCATCTTGGCTGTGGGAGCTTCATAATGTGTAGGCCTAATTGCTGCCATGCTAACATATATAATTATAAACTAACATAAGTGTGTAGGCTTTATTCTACTGTAATCGTATTAATGAGACCTTTGAACTGGGAAGGGGGTCACTTCCTCCTCCTTCTTCTTCCTCCTCCTCTTTCTTAATTCTGCCCCCTTCTCCTCCTCCTTCCTCCTCCTCTTCGCTTCCGCAATCTATATTTCTCCCTTCTCCTCCTTTTGTTCTATTGCCCTCATATAAACGTACCGGCTGACTGGGCGTAAAACACCAACTTACTTACTTATTCCTTTTGTTCTTCCTACATCTTCCTCTTCTTTTCCTCTTTCCATTCTTCTTTTTCCTCCATCTTCTCTTGTTCTTTCTCATTCTCACTTCTTTCTTAATTCTGCCCCCCTTCTCCTTTCTTCTTCCTCCTCCTCTTCGCTTCCGCAATCTATATTTCTCCCTTCTCCTCCTTTTGTTCTATTGCCCTCATATAAACGTACCGGTTGACTGGGCGTAAAACACCAACTTACTTACTTATTCCTTTTGTTCTTCCTACATCTTCCTCTTCTTGTCCTCTTTCCATTCTTCTTCTTCCTCCATCTTCTCTTGTTCTTTCTCATTCTCACTTCTTCTTTTCCTCCTCCACTTCTTAGTCCTTTTCCTCTTCTTCTGCATCCTCCTCCTCTTCTTCATTTCCTCCTCCACGGCTTCGTCCTGTTCCTCTTCTTCTGCATCCTCCTCTTCCTCTTCTTTTTCCTCCTCTTTCGCTTCCTCTTTCTACTGCTTCTTCTCGGCCAGAGATGCGTAGCGAATGAGCAGCGAGAGGCCTCAAGCTCAGAAGGTCGTCTGCCTGGCATTCCTCCTCCTCCTCCTCTTCTTCATTTCCTCCTCCACGTCTTCGTCCCTTTCCTCTTCTCTGCATCCCCCTTCTTCGTCTTCTTTTTCCTCCTCCTTCGCTTCCTCTCTCTTCTTCTCGGCCAGAGATTCGTAGCGCATGAGCAGCGAGAGCCCTCAGGCACAGAAAGTCGTCTGCCTGGCATCCTCCTCCTCCTCCTCTTCTTCATTTCCTCCTCCACGACTTCGTCCCTTTCCTCTTCTTCTGCCCCCTTTTTTTCGTTTTTCCCTTTTTCCCTCCCCCTTTCGCTTCCTTTTTCCCTCTTCTTCTCGGCCAGAGATTCGTAGCGCATGGGCAGCGAGAGGCCTCAGGCACAAAAAGGGTCGTCTGGCCTGGCACCTCCTCCTCCTCCCCCTTTTTCTTTTCTTCCTTTCCTCCTCCCCCAAACCCGGACTTCGTCCCCTTTCCCCCTTCCCCCTTCCCCCTGTCTTTTCCTCCTCCATCCCCCCTTTCCTTTTTCCTCCTCTTTCCTCTTTTTTCCCCCTTTCGCTTCATCTTTCTACTGCTTCTTCTCGGCCAGAGATCCGTAGTGCATGAGCAGCGAGAGGCCTCAGGCACAGAAAGTCGTCTGCCTGGCATTCCTCCTCCTCCTCCTCTTCTTCCCAATTTCCTCCTCCATCCCTTTTTTTCGTTTCCCTTTTCCTTTCTTCTTTTTTTGGAAAATTCCCTCCCCCCTTCCCTCTTCCCTTTTTCCCCCTTTTTCCCCCCTTTCGCCTTTTCCTCTTTTCGCTTCCCTTTTTTTTCCACTGCTTCTTCTCGGCCAGAGATGCGTAGCGAATGAGCAGCGAGAGGCCTCAAGCTCAGAAGGTCGTCTGGCTGGCATTCCTCCTCCTCCTCCTCTTGTTCATTTCCTCATCCACGTCTTCGTCCCTTTCCTCTTCTTCTGCATCCTCTTCTTCCTCTTCTTTTTCCTCCTCTTTCGCTTCCTCTTTCTACTGCTTCTTCTCGGCCAGAGAGGCCTCAGGCACAGAAAGTCGTCTGCCTGGCACTCCTCCTCCTCCTCCTCGTCATTTCCTCCTCCACGTCTTCGTCCCTTTCCTCTTCTTCTGCATCCTCTTCTTCCTCTTCTTTTTCCTCCTCTTTCGCTTCATCTTTCTACTGCTTCTTCTCGGCCAGAGATTCGTAGTGCATGAGCAGCAAGAGGCCTCAGGCACAGAAAGTCGACTGCCTGGCACTCACTCACTACATGGCTCTGTCTATGGGCAGGCTATTTGCTGCAGGCGGAAGGCGCCGACTGACACGCGTACTTTGCGCGCGCTGAACTGATTGCTCTGTTTTGCTCCCACACAATGGGGGCGAGAACGCCTGCTGAGGTTCCGACGCCCAGCCAAATGCTCCACTAATACGGCAAGCATTGTTCGCGCTGCACGTGCAGTGGAATAGAAATCAGTTGCCGCGCTGACTGAATATGTAGGTTGCAAACAGGTTGTGTGTGTGTGTGTGTGTGTGTGTGTGTGTGTGTGTGTGTGTGTGTGTGTGTGTGTGCGTACGTGTTTGTGACGTGTGTGTATGCGCGTGTGTGTGTGTGTGTGTGTGTGTGTGTGTGTGTGTGTGTGTGTGTTCTTTGACGTTGGCGGGGCTTTCCGTTACTGAAAGCTGACTTGGCAACTGCAAGGCGAAGATGACGGAATCATCTGAGACAGCAAAACAGCATACCGATGTCATCAATGCTCCACTAATACGGCAAGCATTGTTCGCGCTGCACGTGCAGTGGAATAGAA
>JABMCL010003454.1:697500-710000 GCA_018857735.1 Alviniconcha marisindica | reverse complement strand
ACAGTAACCATAAGGGGGCTGAGTGAGAAAATGAACAACGTGTAAATACGAATACATCACAGCATTATTAGCCACGGTGATTATGTAGATGATGTTTTCACTTGGAGTTGAGGGCGTAACAGTGTGAAGTGCAGTTGACGTCTTTTGTAATAATTATTTGAGTTTATTCGTGCAGCAGTAACCTGTTGTTGAGTTTTTGCTTAATGTCCTCAGATAAAATGCAGCAGTAACCATTACAGTTTCACTTGATATAGCAGCACACACACACACACACACACACACACACACACACACACACACACACACACGCCAGGTGCGGGAACTCTTTCAGTTAAGGGTAGAGGTGTTGTGAAAAGATTGTGTTTGAACTCTGTTTTGAAAGCTGAAAGAGTCACACTATAGACACTCAAGGACCAGTAACTGAAACACGATAAGTAGACAATTGCCATGTATCACTGCTGCCTGTTTCTCTGTTGCTTAAAAAAGGGGTCGTACTCTGAACATTGGCGTGTTTATGTTGTCCCATTAAAATCAGCGTTTGTTTTTAACTTTTTTGCGTGTTTGGATCTTGCTTCAGAATGCTAGCAGTCAAATTAGTTTCAGATTTCGTTTTGAGTTCCAAAAATGCGAGGTCCAACAAAGGAAATATGAACGAAAGCAATCAGAAACTTGAGCAACTCGAAGGAAACTGTTTAATGTTTGTGCCGGCAGAGTTACACCCCCCTCCACTTCCGCCCCCGCCCGCCCCTTGTGGCATCATTTTGACAGAGGTCGTCACAAGGCGATGGCGTATGTCCCACATTTCGTGACCGAGGGTCTTTTTAGGGTAGCGGCAAGGAGGAAATGGATTACCACCAATAAAGACTACTAATCGGTTCTTGGCGTGAAACTCTTCCTATTGTGTCCATTGGATCCACTATAACCCTCTAGGGCACTGGCATTAAGCTACGAGCACTACTGTACAGTGTTGTATCGTCTGGAACGACGTCACCAGCTAGTTAATGGGGCAGACTAATGGCCATTTTCACTTTTGATATTTCCTATACCGAGGCTAAGTCTGGAAGATCGCCTCGATATAATGTCACGGTTGAGTGGGTGTGTAATGTTTTCTTTTCCTTTCTGTCTGGAAGAAGAACCTTCTCCACAGAGTGTCTGCTGAAGCCCACGAGATTTCCTCCTCTTTCTCCTCCACTTTCTCCTCCTCCACTTCTCCACTTTCTCCTCCTCCACTTTCTCCTCCTCCTCCTTCTCCTCAGCTTCTTCTTTATTCAACCTGTTTCCTTGGCCATGATCACATCTGGACTTGCGTTTATGAGGATGTTTTTTTTGGTCTGTTATTTGTAGCTGTTCGTCGAGGGTTGTCTCCCGCACCAACTTCATGTCCGTACACGTTGTCTAACTGAGCGTGTGACTTTATAATATCAAAGAAATAAACCTGGGCTCTTCTAGACTTAAAAAAAGAGGAAAAAAATATGTTTATGATGAGGATGAGATGAGAATGGGGAAGAAATGTCAAAATTTTCGCCCCACCCCCACCCCCCACGCCCCCCTCGTCCCCACTTCCAACTCGTCGGGGATTGGGCGGGGAAATAATAAAGAAAAGTTGTGGTGAAAGTAAATGAATATCGGAAAGGCATCGAAGGATGTGCTCCGTTGGTAAAGACAGCTAGTGCAGTGCTGAAGTGCGGGTAATTACTGCGTGTAGGAAAAACGAAGTGCTAAAAGATTTATTTCTTTGGAGTAGGTAGGGTAGTGTCTGTCGAAGAATGCGTTTGTTTCTTCAATGTAGGAAGAAGGGCAGTGTTGAAGAGTGTATTCTACTTTGGATCAGAAAGGAAAGAGTTGAAAAGTCTGTGCCTTCGGTGTGTTAAGTACAGTATCCCAGTGGTTGTTCTTGTTGTTGTTGTTGTTGCTGCTGCTGCTGCTGCTGCTGTAACATAACCTGTCGTTTTATGATCTGTATGAGTGTGTGAGCGAGTGTACTTGACACCATGAAGCATTCCAGGTGCAATAGCAACATCAAAACTTGACAATAAAGTTGTATTGTGTTGTATTGTGTAATAAAAGCAGTAGCGAAAGATGCTTTTCACTAATGCCGGAAAGGCGGTGCCTTAAGATGTGTTTCTTTTGTTTAGGAAGGGTAACTTTGAAGGATGCGATCTTTTGGTGCAGCAAGGGTAACTTTGAAGGATGTGATCCTTTGGTGCGGCAAAGGTAACTTTGAAGGATCTGATCCTTTGGTGTAGCAAAGGTAACTTTTAAGGATGTGTTCCTTTAGTGTAGGAAGGGCAGCTTTGAAGGACGTGTTCTTTTAGTTTAGGAAGGGCGGCTTTGAAGGATGTGCTGCTTTGGTGTAGAAAGAGTAACTTTGAATGATGTGTTCCTTTGGTAAATGACGGTTACACTTTGAAGGATGCGTTCCTTCGGTGTAGGAAGGGGTAGCTTTGATGGATGTGTTCATTTAGTGTAGAAAATGTAGCTTTGAAGGATGTGTTCATTTCGTGAATGAAGGGTATACCTTGAAGGGAGTGCTCTTTTAGTTTAGGAATAGTAGCTTTGAAGGACGAGTTCCTTCAGTGTAGGAAGGGTACCTTTGAAGAATGTGTTCCTTTGGTGAATGAACCGTATGCTTTGGAGGGTGTGTTCCTTCGTTGTAGGAAAGCTTTGAAAGCTGTGTCCCTTTGGTGAATGAAAGGTAATTTTGAAGGATGTGTAGGAAGGGTAGTAAGGGTACGTACCTTCGTCGGATGCACCCCTTTGGTGAAGGAACGGCAGTGTGGAGAGATCCGGGATGTGTTTATTTAGCTTGGGAAGGGCAGTGTTGACAGAGGTGTTCGCTTAGTGCAGTAGAAGCAGTATTGAAAGATACATTCTTGTATTTCAGATGCTAATTCTTTAATCACCAAGTGTTATAACAAGGAAAGTGTCCCGAAGTGCGGAAAATGTACAAACGGATACAAGCGACAAAACTGACCTCCGTCAATAATAATATTAAAGATATACACCTGTCCACAACAGTAGCAGCAGCAACAGCAACAACAACAACAACAACAACATCAACAGACACACACACACACACACACACACACACACACACACACACACACACACACACACAACAACACACACACACACACACACGCACACACATAGATAACGTGAAAATTACAAAATATTAACACACGTGGAGAGGGCAGTATTGCAGGACGAACTACCTTGGTGAGAAAAAAGAAGAAAAAAAGCTGTGCTGAAAGATCTCTTCTTTAGTGTGGGAATTCGGGCTGTGTGTGAATAATGCATGGTTTAAAATTGGAAGGTCATTGTTGACAGCTCTCTTCCTTTAGTATGGCAAGGCCTGTGTTAAATTATTGAAATGATGTACTCTTCTAATGTAGGAAGGATAGTGTGTGTAAAGGTTTATTTGGTAAATGTAGAAAGGGTGCATGCTCGACACTACTGATGGCTGATGTGTTCTGGTCGTCAATCTCCTGCCGTCTAAACATGGAATAATTCAGGAAGTTACCATGCGAGGAAGGCACACACGATGTGCACTGAAAGTACAACTTTAATCAGCAGAACATCGGCCTTGGGGCACATATCAATCATTCACATCTGATTGCTTCAGTCGACGGTCAATTGCATAACGAATCCAGCTGAAAAGGTGGCGTGCACTTTCGGAAAATGAAAATTAGAACTCGCAGAGCAAGAGGTTTAGCTGATTGAAATCTCTAGTCTCTCTCTCTGATGTGGTGTAGTGTGTGTGTGTGTGTGTGTGTGTGTGTGTGTGTGTGTGTGTGTGTGTGTGTGTGTGTGTGTGTGTGTGTATATGTGTGTGTGTGTGTGCGTGTGTGTGTGTGTGTACCTAACTGTGTGTGTGTGTGAGTGTGTACCTAACTGTGTGTGTGTGTGTGTGTGTGAGAGTGTGTACCTAAGTGTGTGTGCGTGCGTGCGTGCGTGCGTGCGTGCGTGCGTGTGTGTGTGCGTGCGTGCGTGCGTGCGTGCGTGCGTGCGTGCGTGTGTGTGGTGTGTGTGTGTGTGTGTGTGTGTGTGTGTGTGTGTGTGTGTGCCTAAGTGAACTGTACTCCTCATTTCGTTGATGCCACGTTTTGGGCAGAATAATATTGGTCTTGCGATCTCGATTCGCTGAAATTGTTGTCATGCATGGTAAAATAATATGACATTCTTAATAGCACACACGAAAAGAAAAAAGGGAGACAGAAAAGGAAGAAATAACTGCTCTCACAAGGGTCCTGCTCACACATACCCCATGTCCGTTGGTATTGGTCGTTATTTTTCCTCGTCGCCAATGTTGTTCCGCCGAGACTGTGTTCAGAATTGTGTTTAAAGACCGGCCCATGTCTGCATCAATAAGCCAATACCACCGTTACATTGGTTAAATTGCTTTGCCCTTTCGGGTCGGAGCGCTTGAGTCAAAGCTAATTTCGGGGGCGGAAGTCGTATGTGTTCTCACCCCCGTCCCCCCTCATACACCCCCCCCCCTTCCACCCCCGCCCCCCATCTCCCCCCCCCCCCCCCCCCCCCCCTCCCCGTTCACCACCGTCACTCTCTCTCTCTCTCTCTCTCTGTCTGTCTGTCTATCTGTTTCTCTGTTTCTCTGTCTCTGTCTCTGTCTGTCTGCCTGCCTGTCTGTCAGCCTGTCTGTCTGTCTGTCTGCCTGTCAGAGAGAGAGAGAGAGAGAGAGAGAGAGAGAGAGAGAGAGAGAATTCCCGGCCGAACGCTTTCTCTTTCATCATCACAATTCACCTAGCTGATACCTGATACTATCCGACCGACTCCGGGTCTCTTTTCTCGGATATCCCTCATGTCGTTTCCTTCAGCCATAGGGGCCGAATCTTCCAGCTAGGCCCGTCCCACGCGATGGGACAAATTACTGCACACAAAGTGCATGGTCCCAGGAGAGGAGTCCAGCCTTCGCCTACATTAGACAACTTGAAAAAGACTCGAGGGCTTGCGAATGCATCAGCACGGGTTCCAATGAGTCGCGGAATCTGTCACCGCGCAAATTGCAAATCAAACCAGCAGTGGAAAGCCCGTGTGAAAACGGCCATTATTCTTTCGAGGGGGCTCAGTGTCAAGGCGGATGAAAAAAGTTTCAGGATTCAATTTCTGTTCGGCGAAAGGGTTTGTACGTCCCCTAAGCAGCCTCTTTTTTTCTCTTTTTTGGGGGTGACTTGCGCAGTGGGTGTCTAATTGCCGAAATGTGCACAGAGAGCGGGGGTGAGGAGGGGTGTGAGAGTGAATGAGAGAGAGAGAGAGAGAGAGAGAGAGAGAGAGAGAGAGAGAGAGGAGAGAGAGAGAGAAGAAGACAGACAGACAGACAGACAGACAGACAGACAGACAGACAGACAGACAGACAGACAAAGAGAGACACAGACAGAGAGACAGACAGACAGACAGAGACAGACAGAGAGAGAGACAGAGAGAGACATAGACAGAGACAGACAGACAGACACAGAGAGAGAGAGAGGAGAGAGAGAGAGAGAGAGAGAGAGAGAGAGAGAGAGAGAGGGGTATTTCTTAAATTACCGATTAATTGTTTTCTGCCTAAGGTCTTGTGTGATAAAACGATCCATCAACGGCATTTTTGATGAAAATGTCCTGTTTTGTGTACTCCGCGCTTCATTCTACGGTATTTTTTGTTAATTTTGTCCAAAGATAACAATCATCTTGTGCTGGATGCCGTTTCAGTCACAATTAAGTAGCTGTGCTTGCAGCCATCCCTCAGAAGCAATTTCTCGGCATGCAGAAAGGCAATGGGAATTAAGTGTTAGTTTCAACTAGCCATTGTTTGCAGAGGTGCAATTGCTGTTATTTCGAGATCGACGTCTGCTTCCGTTCTGGTCCAAAACGTTCATCTTTATTATACATACATTATTTGATATTCCCGTGCTTTATTAGCAGTTACTGGATTCAGCCAACAGAGGCAGTTGTGAAGCTAACAGTTGATTGACGTCATACGTGGTACGTGGACACGGCAATAGAGAATAATTCTCCATGACAACTTTGAACTGACGTCAGCAATCCAAGGCAGCCAAAATAAAATCAGCGATAAGTTCACATCGTTTCTGTTCCTGTCTCTATGTCACTGTCTCTCTCTGTCACTGTCTGTCTGTCTGTCTCTTTCTCTGTATCTCTGTATCTGTCTCTCTCTGTAACTGTGTCTGTGTGTCTTTCTTTCTGTATGTCTGTCTGTCTGTGTCTGTGTCTGTCTGTCTGTCTGTCTGTCTGTCTGTCTGTCTCTGTCTGTCTGTCTCTGCCTCTGTCTGTCTGTCTTCTGTCTGTCTTCTGTCTTCTTGTCTGTCTGTCTGTCTCTGTCTTCTGTCTGTCTGTCTGTCTGTCTTCTGTCGTCTGTCGTCTGTCTGTCTCTCTCTCTCTCTCCTCTCTCTCTCTCTCTCTCTCTCTCTCTCACGCACATATAGCACACACGCACACACGCACACACACACACACACACACACACACACACACACACACACACACACACACACACACACATACATACATACGCACACGCACGCACGCACACATGCACACACCAACACACACACACACACACACACACACACACACACACACACACACACACACACACACACATTAATGCCCCACGCACGATTATAAATGGCTGATAATTTCAAGCGTACAGATTCGTTCCCAATTCGTGCAATCTTCAGTCGCCTCCGCTCCTTGGAAGCTCGCTGTCAGTCCCGGACCACAGGATAAGAGTAACAAATCCTTGTGCACTAGTTAAAGGAACTAGTCTTAATTCTCAGATTTGGCGGAAGAACGATAGCTTATTTTGTATTCATGTTCATGTTCATCCTGGGAAGGATAGTTCCTTTAATACGTACCCTTCTTAATATAGCTTCGCCGGCTTGGTGATGTGTGACTTGTCGAAGGATGTCTGAGTCGTTTTAATTTGGTTCTTAATATGAACAGCGGGCTATCCGTGCTCAAATCTGCGCTGGGCGGTTTGCAGAAGAAGCACACCCCTTGTTTTGTTTCTATTCCTGCAGCTGTGATCAGATAGGCGCCGCAGCATCCGCTGATGCTCCAACTTGGTGAAGAGGTGGTTGTTTGAATTCAGACGGTTGTGGCCTGTACATATAGCTTCAATATATAATCATCTGCTCTGAGCTTGACGGCGGAAGGTAGCTAGGGGGTCGGTTCTGTCGTAGCGTGGATGCTGTTTGTTGTATGGCCATTTGCTGAGTTGCTTTTTCTTCATGACTGTCCTTTCCTACAGGAAATTAGTTGGGTTTTGTTGTTGTTGTTTTTGTTGTTGTTGCTTGTTTGCCTGCTTGTTTGTTGGTTGGTTTGTTTGCTGTTGATTTTTTTCTGTTTGTTTGCTGTTGTTTGTTTGTTTACTGTTTTTGTTTTTGTTGTTGTTTTTGTTGTTTGTTTATTGTTGTTTTTGCTGTTTGTTTTGGTTGTTTTCTTGTTTGTTTCTTTATTGTTGTTTTTGTTGTTTGTTTCTTTTTCTTGTTGCCACTTGTCTGGCGGCAGTCCTTTTCGGTTGACAGGATGTTAAAATCCAACAAACCAACTAACTCACTCACGCACTCACTTTGAGCTAGCAGAACGGGGTTTCCAAAGGGCACAGAGCGTCCCCCTTATCCTGTGGTCGCCGCTGTCATCCACAGAGCTGTGACAGACGTGGAGATGGGAGCGGAGGTGAAGGGAAGATCTAATGGACTTGGACGGAGTGTAGAATAAAAGTGAAGGCAAAACGGAATAAAATAGAGTTGGAAATGAAGGTGATAGAATGGTGTGCAGGGGGGAAGGTTAAGGGAAGATGAACTGCAGCCCCCTCGCCCTCCCCCCCCTCCCCCCCCCCCCCCCCCCCCGCCCTCCGCCATCTTCCTTTGCCAGGCGCGCTAGGCTTAGCAGCGGCAATAGTTGCAGACGCCCCCATTTTTTCTTCTCTCAATTCTGGCACCAGTGACCTAGCTAGCTAGGTGCAAGGTTTGCGCTCCGACGTTGGCGGCGTTTCATCCGCTTCAGTCTTTAACTGACCCTAGTGTGGCCATTCTACCCGTTCGAGTACAGTCAGTGCGCTGACTTTTAAGCGCGGTGTCATTTTTGGTTTCTGATAAAACATATTTAAAAATTCTAATTTGTCCTCCTCCTTCTTTTTTCTTTTCTTTCTTCTTCTTCTTCTTCTTCTTCTTCTTCTTCTTCTTCTTCTTCTTCTTCTTCTTCTAACTCTGTCTCTGTCTGTCTCTTTCTGTCTCTGTCTTCCTGTCTCTGTCTGTCTCTGTCTGTCTCTCTCTGTCTGTCTCTGTCTCTGTCTCTCTGTCTCTCTCTCTCTCTCTCTCTCTGTCTCTCTCTGTCTCTCTCTCTCTTCTCTCTCTCTCTCTCTCTCTCTCTCTCTCTCTCTCTCTCTCTCTCGTTCTTGAAATGGGAGTTGTTTTGTAAACGTGGATTGGGTTTTCGTAATGCCTCGTGGCAAATGATGATCCAAAGGCACTTACTTATAACTGTGTCCTACCTTGCGGACGTCTGCAAGATGAAAGGTGGAACGCCCAGCCCCAGGTAGTGGTTGGTACTGGACACGTCATAGCTCGATTCGACCATGGAGACAGGTTGGTGTGGGACAGGTGGGACGGAGCTAGACCCGACCCAGGGAACAAGTCGGTACTGGGCAAGTCATAGCGATAGACACTACTCCGGGAACAAGTTGGTGTTTGGCAAGTCATACCTGGACCCGACCCTGAGAACATGTTGGTGTTGGATAAGTCAAAGCTGAACCCGACCCTGGGAACATGTTGGTGTTGGACAAGTCATAGCTGGACCCGACCCTGGGAACATGTTGGTGTTGGACAAGTCATAGTTGGACCCGACCCCGGGAACATGTTGGTGTTGGACAAGTCGAAGCTGATCCCGACCCTGGGAACATGTTGGTGTTGGACAAGTCACAGCTGGACCTGATCCTGGGAACATGTTGGTGTTGGGAAAGTCAAAGCTGGACCCATTTTGGGAACATGTTGGAGTTGGACAAGTCAAAGCTGGACCCGACCCTGGGAACATGTTGGAGTTGGACAAGTCATAGCTGGACCCAACCCTGAGAACATGTTGGTGTCGGACGCGTGAGAGCTTGGCCCGACACCGGGAACAAGTCAGTGTTGGACAGGCGGGCACAAGGCAAGGGAGAAGAGATGTAATGCGATGGTGAAAAAGAAGTCAGAGACTTGAAGTTGTCGCCTTTTCCATCGACACGCTGTCAATGTCCCGTAATTGAAAAGCGGCAGAGAGAAGGGCCTAGGGGTCTTGGATTTCAACGTCCCGTCAACCACACAGTATCAACTCAGGACGAAGGGAAAAAAAGCACTTGAGAGAGAGAGAGAGAGAGAGAGAGAGAGAGAGAGAGAGAGAAGAGAGAGAGAGAGAGAGAGAGAGAGAGAGAGAGAGAGAGAGATTTCGACACTTTGATTCTTTATTGCTTTAAACAAAGTCCATAACAATGGGGAGAAATCAAAATCCAGCTGATGCACTTAACAATGTTTCTACAACATTCAAATACACGCAAACGCACGCGCACACCACACACACCACACACACACACACACACACACACACACGCTCTCTCTCCTTCTCACGCTCGCTCACATAAATACAGAAACACAAAGAAACACACACACACACGCACGCACGCACGCACGCACACACGCACGCACACACACACACACACACACACACACACACACACACACACACACACACACACACACACACACACGCTTGAGAGGCAGACAGACAGACAGAGAGAGACAGACAGAGAGGCTGCCGTGAACGTCGCGTCAGATCCATTGTACCAGCAAAAGGAATGAAGATTTCTGAACAGAAGGGAACACTGCGCTCAGCGAGGCAGAAAAAAGCAACGTCCCACTTCGTCCCACTGGAAAATACCTCAGTGTCGGTCGCTAAGGCGATTACAAAATAAAATCTCATTTGGATCGTAATAACAGAAAATGACGAAGACTCGATCGCATCTCCAGATAGCCCATTGCAGTTTCTTTGCTGTACAGATCTTGAATTCTCTGCCTTTCGCTCTTTCTCCCTTCCTTAAAAACTAGTACCTAATATAGCCTCGTTTCCGTGTCCTTCTCGGTCTCGCGCGCTTGCCCACGTACTCCCTGCCACTCATCGTGTTCTTTGTAAAGCGCTCAGGGCTTTCTCTTTATTTCCTTTTAGAATTTGTCATTTACAAATTATTGTTATTATCATTAGTCTGACTCTCAAGGCGGGCGAAAAGCCTAGCACCTAACACTCATCCATCCCTGCGATGAACACGCTCGATACTGCTTGAGTTAAATTAGCTAGTCTTTGTTAGCACAAGTCTTTTTTTCTTTTTTTTCTTTTTAATTTTTTAATTTTTTTTTAAAGCAATACAGATTCTATATTTGTGCACATATTGTTTATCCTATAAACCACTGAATGAAAACTCCCGCTTCCTCCTCCCTCCTCACCGATTCAGTTAAACAATTCACTGCCTCCCTAACCGAATTAGGGCAAACTAGGTCAACAGAGGAAGCCCTTCGTTGCCCAAGGGCAGTCCTGAATATCGCTTTCCTTGAGTTATGGCAGAAAACCGCAGTAGTGATTTACTCTTCTTTCAGGCTGCCACTCAGGAAAGCTAATTTTCCCACCGCTGTGATTTGTCGCAGAATCTGCAGTGATATATACTACCGCTGTCACGTGCAGGCGGGGCTGACCTGCTTACACTTAGGGTGTTCAAGCTACACCGACCCTCACGTCCAACCACGCTCACACCAAATAATTCTGACACACTAGAAGTTTACGATAGACAGGATTTATTAACTACTACAACGAAACACCACAACACTTAAACCACAACATACCACATTGTCACGACACAAAAATTTCCGCCACTGGTCAACACCAGATATATGCAACCTAGAAAGTCCCATCACTGGTCAACACCAGATATATGCAACCTAGAAAGTCCGTTCACTGGTCAACACCAGATATATGCAACCTAGAATGTCCGTTCACTGGTCAACACCAGATATATGCAACCTAGAATGTCCGTTCACTGGTCAACACCAGATATATGTAACCTAGAATGTCCGTTCACTGGTCAACACCAGATATATGTAACCTAGAAAGTCCGTTCACTGGTCAACACGAGATATATGCAATCTTGGATGTCCGAACACTAGTCAACATCAGATATATGCAATCTTCCCCTGTCGAACACACACACAAACGAAAGGAAAACAACAACAACAACATCGTTACCACTAAACCGCTATTCGCCCAAGAGTGGAGCGGTAAAGGGTTAACGCTCGGGAGAGAAACTCAACTCAGACCAGCGTGACGATCGAGTCCCTCTGGAAGACACCAGACACCAGCCACTCGACGGCTACCTCGTCGCTCGAAGACCGGAGAACACTTCCACTTCTCGGCCGAACAGGGACCCCCGTGACGAAGGAGGCACCAGTTAAGAAAACCAGAAGAAGAAGAAGAACCAGGTTATGTATGATAAAACTAGCTGACAAACAGCTAACAGTACACGTGGCCTCTGACCGGTCGTGGTCAACGCTAACGCACACGCGGCCGTATCGCAAGTTACGCTGGAAAAGAGGCCGAACCCTTGCCCAGTTGACTTTTTATTAAAGCAATCGCGTGACTTAAAACAGGCCATTCCCTGACCACTACGGGAGAAACGAGATTTCATGGTCCCAACGCGGACCACGCCCTAATATTGTCAGCGCATGACAGCCGCTTTAGGTGGTTATAGCAGCTGCAGTAATACTACCGCTGTGGGTTTTCATAGAGGCTGCAGTAATACTACCGCTTTG
The DNA here is from genome assembly GCA_018857735.1 of Alviniconcha marisindica. Classification (NCBI taxonomy): domain Eukaryota; kingdom Metazoa; phylum Mollusca; class Gastropoda; family Provannidae; genus Alviniconcha; species Alviniconcha marisindica. The sequence goes on along the minus strand of JABMCL010003454.1, from coordinate 698,154 downwards.
GGTTGTCACAGAGGCTGCAGTAATACTACCGCTTTGGGTTGTCACAAAAGCTGCAGTAATATTACCGCTATGGGTTTTTATAGAAGTTGCTGTAATACTACCGCTTTGGGTTGTCACAGAAGCTGCAGTAACAGTACCGCTTTGGGATATTACAAAAGCTGCAGTAATATGCTTTGAGTTGTCACAGAAACTGCAGTAATACTACCGCTTTGGGATGTCACAAAAGCTGCAGTAATATTACTGCTTTAGGTTGTCACAGAAGCTGTAGTAATATTAACGTTTTGGGTTGTCACAGAAGCTGTGCAAATTACTGCCGTTTTGGGGGATGTCAAAGACGCTGCAGTAATATTACTGTGTTGTGTGTCACAGAAGCCGCAATAACAATACCACTTTGGGATATTACAGAAGCTGAAGTAATATGTTTTGAATTGTCACAGAAGTTACAATAATAGTACCACTCTGGGATATTGCAGAGGCTGCAGTAATATGTTTTGAGTTGTCACAGAAGCTACAATAATAGTACAACTTTGGTATATTGCAGAAGCTGCAGTAATATGCTTTCGGTTGTCACAGAAGCTGCAGTAATACTAATCGCTTTGGGTTGTCACAGAAGCTGCAGTAATACTAACGCTTTCGGTTGTTGTAGAAGCTGCA
>JABMCL010003454.1:685000-687500 GCA_018857735.1 Alviniconcha marisindica | reverse complement strand
CTGCCGCTGTTATTGGTAAAGTTCGATAAGGTGCGCATCAGGTTCAGGAGTACACAAATTATATACTACTTAGTTTTCTTCTTGTGTTGGTGGTACCTCCAATACTGGAAACGAAATCCCCTCTGAAGGGCATTAAAGGATCTCTCTCTCTCTCTCTCTCTCTCTCTCTCTCTCTCTCTCTCTCTCTCTCTCTCTCTCTCTCTCTCTCTCTCTGTGTGTGTGTGTGTGTGTGTGGATATATATCTCCAAAGGCTCCCACTGGAGTAGCGTAAAATACAAACTTCCTTCCTTCCCACTCTAGTAGGCCAGAACATTGCCCTGCATGCTTCGTCTGCTGCCATGGATTCTGTCTGTTTAATTCCCGCCTTCTTTGTACAATGGACTTACCGTTTGTCTTCTATCATTCTTCGGTTTGTGCCTTTTTCAGTTCTCTCTTCCAGGGCAAAGTGTCACGTGTACATAAAAATGTCATGTGTACATAAACATGAAATGTGTAATCCCATGAAATGTGTCTATAATCCCATGATGTCAAATGAGCAATTTGCCGAAATTTATAATTCCAGGAAATGTGCAATCCCATGCAATTTGTAATCCTATGAAGTATGTTTCGCCCTGATATTACCTTAGAGACTGATTCGGGTTTGAAGTAAAGTAAGTAATAATAACAGTATTGAAACATTTTTTGAAGCTCCATTTCCATAGCAACAAAAATGGGCTCAAAGCGCTTTACAATGTCCACCCCAGTACACTGTCAAACCTTACAACTTCTCGAAGTACACTGAAAAGGCACACGCACACGCACACGCACACGTACACACACACACACACACACACACACACACACACACACACACACACACACACACGCACGCGCGCACTCACGCACTCACGCACGCACGCACGCACGCGCGCTCACGCACGCACGCACACACACACACACACACACACACACACACACACACACACCCACACACACACCACACACACACACACACACACACACACACACACACACCAATGGTAAGCAGCACATATAATGATGACAAAACTACGGCAAAAAAGTAAAGCAAGAGCCATAACTACGATCTAGTCATGCTCAAAACTCCAGGAAGGTAAGCTAAGTCAAGGATAACAGCGATAATAAATAAAAACAACAACAACCACCCAAACACAACCACCCCACCCCATCCCTCTTCCACCCCCTCCGGTAAGAACAAGTACGGTGGTCATCAATGCACGAACAGTAAGCAAGTAAGTAAGTAAACAGGAATAGTCATAATAACGATCATTTCTAAAGAGGAAGCTATATATATATATTCTGTAATAGTAGCCAACAGCCAACTTTAGTATAGCCCTATTCTCTCGTCTACACAAACTCACAGCCTTTTACCATATTTTCCGGAAGGAAGCAGCTAACAAGGAAACAAGTAAGCATAAGCACACATAGAAGCAACAAGCGAACGAACTAGCGAACGAGCCTCGCTTTTCACGCGAAAAACGCCCTGCTTGTGAAATGACGTTTTAAGACCTTGTCGAAGTGATTAGGTCTAAGCACAACGGGACATTAAACTCAAACTGATTGAATGGAGTTTGAAGAAACACCCCAACGGACACGGACTTCAGCCTTAATTGATAGTCGCGTACACGTGCGTGCCTGCATGCTTTGATGAGAATGTTAAGAAATGCACCAGCAAACACAGGGAGGGAAGGAGTCACAACAATTGCGTGCGTTCACATAAGGGAAGTATTAAAACCACCCGAGCGTGCACAGGAAAGATAAGGAATCTTGACAGCTACACGTACGCATGCATGAAACGCAACACCACTATTGTCTGCCAGTAAAACTGTCAGAATTCCAGTGAAGCGAGTCGGTTCCACAGCAATGGAGTCCATTTACCACGGCGCGGACTCAACCCCATTCTCAACCGTGACACAGCTAGGGCGCCTCGCCTTGTCAGTGTTACACCCAACTATTAACGTTCTACCATCATGGTCACTGAGCTTAGCTGTTATCGCTTTCAGCCGCGTTCTTTCTGAGCACAAAAAGAAACTGGTTTGGCCTAGCGGTAAGCAGAGGGACCTCGGTTCGAATCCGCTTCGGCTCTCCTTTCACTTCAAAGGTTGTGGTCTGTCGACATTGTCTTGTGACTTTATCCCTCACAAATAATGAAATATTAAAATGGCTGTCATCGCTGCCCACCTTAATGCAAGAGCCATTCTGGTGGTGACAGTGTAACGATAGATATATATTCTTCCCTCTTCCCCCATCTCCATACCCCCTTCCCCCCTTCTTCCCGTCCCTAATAAGCCTTATGGTTTCTGTGGACGTTAAGCACCATGTTTACTTACTTTGTCTTTCTCCTTCTGTGGTTAAAACTGAAGAGCTTCTTTTTTGTTTGATGTTCTGAAGGACATTCTGGGGAGCGGGATAGTTCAGTGGTTAGAATGCAGGACTCGTGATCGAAAGGTCCCGGGTTAGAGTCCCGGCAGGAGTGGCGGG
>JABMCL010003454.1:675000-680000 GCA_018857735.1 Alviniconcha marisindica | reverse complement strand
GAGCTAACTTTTATTTTCTAGTTTTCTTTGTTAAATAGCGAACCAGCATGGCTGACACTTGATGAGCACAAATTTGACAGAAACAAATCCGATTTTGTATGCATGTATATTTATAGAACAACCAGATACGTAGTTAGGTTGCAGATGGAGATAATAATTATAGGCAAGACTTGTTACATTTTCATGCCAGCTTAGTTCCGCCTTCATTTCGGTTCCCCTTTAAACAGCGACCATGCACGATAAAACCCTGGGGTGATTGACTTAAACAGCGACCATGCACGATAGAATGAGTGATTGACTTCGGCTCCCCTTTAAACAGCGACCATGCAGGACAGAACCCTGGGGTGATTGACTTTGGTTCCCCTTTAAACAGCGATCATGCACGATAAAACCCTGGGGTGATTGACTTGGGTCCCCCTTTAAACAGCGACCATGCCGATAGAATGAGTGAGATTCCCCCCCTTAAAACGGCCTCAGGACGCCCTGGGGTGTTTGGCTTCGGTTTTTGGAATGATAATAAAAGGGGGTGATGAGATGATGATGATGATGATGATGATGTAGAGTTATGTCCTCGGATGTCGGTTGACATTTAGGGACCAACTGTGAGCAATGCCGAAGCACGTTTCAATGTTGCTTTACGTCCACAGAAACCGTAAAGATCATTAGGACGGAAAGCCCAGGACAGCCACCTCGACTTTCACACAGCTCCTGAACTCTGACCTGGGATGGTTGACTTCGGTTCTCCTTTAAACAGCGACCATGCACGATAGAGCTCTGGGGTGATTGTCTTCGGCTCCCCTTTAAACAGCGACCATGCACGATAGAACCATGGTGTGATGCTGGTTCCCCTTTAAACAGCGACCATGCACGATAGAGCTCTGGGGTGATTGTCTTCGGCTCCCCTTTAAACAGCGACCATGCACGATAGAACCATGGTGTGACTGACATAGGTTCCCCTTTAAACAGCGACCATGCACGATAGAACCCTGGTGTGAATGACATAGGTTCCCCTTTAAACAGCGACCAGCACGATAGACCCTGGGTGATGACATAGGTTCCCCTTTAAACAGGACCATGCAGATAAACCCTGGTGTGACTGACATGGCCCCCAAAAGGACACGTAGGCTCATCCGGACTCAACAGGTTACGAATTCGAAGTTCGGTCCGGGTAGAACAAAACCTCCTACCCCTTTCTCGTTGGACACAGGGTGGCGGACTCAGTGTCCGCTAGGAATGCTCAAAGCGTGTGAACAACAACTAAGTTAATAAGTAAGCAGCAATAAGGTGGACAAAGCGTCGTATCTAGAGAGAGAGAGAGAGAGAGAGAGAGAGAGAGAGAGAGAGAGAGAGAGAGAGAGAGACAGAGAGAGAGAGAGAGAGAGAGAGAGAGAGAGAGAGAGAGAGAGAGAGAGAGAGAGAAGACCCCCCGAAAGACGTTGGTTTTGGTCAAATTAAGTAGAAATTCTTCTGAAGTTAGGGGAATGCCAGTACCCTAAATCTATCTTAGGATAGTAAATGATTTATAGTCTCTTATTTTAACATTGAATCCCCAAAAGAAGAAGCGGTTTAAGACCGAAAAACTCTTAAATTCTCTTTGTGTCTCTTCATGGGCAGTCACCTTAGAGGCTATAAAAGAAAAAGAGACTAAAGTGCCTCTAGGAGCTGATTTGTGACTAGCTATTTTTCATTCATGGCCTTTTATGCCACGCATTGCAAAAGTGTTTTGGATCAATCATTTGGATGTCGACACCACGCATACAAAGTGTATGCAATGAAACACGTTTTTGCTTTTCTTTACGACCACAGACTGAATTGCTGTTGTCGGCAAAAATGTGCTTCTTTATAATAATGGTGTATCGACAGTCACTTTTTTCTTCTGAAATTTGTGTTGAAGATTTACGACGTGTAGTAAAGGAGCGACGAAATGACTATACTGAAACAAATCTGTCGGAGGAGTGGATGATTTGCTGGATTTCTTCCTCTCATTCTCCTCTTCCTTTTAAAATCTCGTTTTTGTTAAGTTCTTCTTGTTCATATTCTTTTTTCTTTTCTTTTTTTCTTCCGTTTTTTGTTGTTGTTGTTGTTTGTATGTTCGTTTTTTGTTTTGTTTTCCTTTTTTTGTTTTTGTTTTTGTTTTTCTGTCTGCTTCGCCCCTTTCTCTTCTCCTTTTTCTTCTGTTCTTTCTTAAGGTTTTGTCAGTCAAATTCGTATTGGTCTTCCTGCATGGTCCTCCGCGCCTTCCCTCTTTCTTCTTATTCAGCCCTGTCCGAATCATCGTCTACGCTTTCAGTTCCTTCTGCGTTTATCAACACTGGCCGACAGACGAACACGGCTGGTCATTTGAACGACAGATTGATGCAGTCCCTCTCACTCTCCCGTGTCCTAGCTCCAGGCGCACAGCGGTGGAGATCGATGACCAGTTCATTACCACCATCTTCCCTCCCTCAACACCCTCCCCCACCCCCACCCCTACCCCTCCACACACACACACACACACCTCCAGCCTCCTTCGCCAGGTTTAGGGTCTTCGGGCTATCCACTCTTCAGCCTTGGCTGTTCTCCTTATTGGCGGTTCCAAGTTCCATTTATTTGGACACAGTGACGGCCGATGTTATGGGCACGCACCAATCTATTGTCGACACGCCACCGGTTTGTTCGCCATGGAAGTCGTTTTTGTTCTTCGCTTTGGTCTTTAAGGATGTGGGAGCTAGAAGTGCCGATAGACTCTCTGACGATGTTTGCGCAGCCCACGACATAGAGAGAAAAATAATAAAGGTTGGAGGAGTCGTACCTTCAGTTTAAAGTGAGCATGCAGGCTTAACTAGCATCATCGAGGTAAGGCGTTGGGTTGGTAAGCAGAAGGACCTCTGTTGGATTCCACTTCGGCTGTCCACTCTCTTCAAAAGTTCTGGTTTGTGGACATTGCCTCGTGACTTAGCCCCTACACAGTTAACGAAACATTAATCTCTGCCCATCTTAATGTACGAGTCATTCTGGTGGTGACTTATTGCAGGGTTAGGTATAGTCGAATCTCTTCTTCCCCTCCTCTTCTTGCAGTTTCGATCCCCGCCAGCACCTCTTCGGAAACAACTCGGTGTTCGAAGTTTACCCAGATTTCCTCCATATGTTGTTGATGAATAATCACACGTACGACCCTCAACCCTTCACACACGCGCTTTTTTTCCCTTCTTCCCGCCAAGCACTGAACGGTATTGAAAATCGTGGTATTACGAGATCAGCGTCTCACCTTATGTGATTACTCATCATCGACATATGGAGGCATCTGCGCGCACTTTCAAAATCCCAAACAGTGGCAACCATCGTGTCTTGACACACGAAAATACTGCACACACGGGTAGGAATGGGTATGGCGCGCACTTTCAAAATCCCAAACAGTGGCAACCATCGTGTCTTGACACACGAAAATACTGCACACACGGGTAGGAATGGGTATGGCGCGCACTTTCAAAATCCCAAACAGTGGCAACCATCGTGTCTTGACACACGAAAATACTGCACACACGGGTAGGAATGGGTATGGCGCGCACTTTCAAAATCCCAAACAGTGGCAACCATCGTGTCTTGACACACGAAAATACTGCACACGCGGGTAGGAATGGGTATGGCGCGCACTTTCAAAATCCCAAACAGTGGCAACCATCGTGTCTTGACACACGAAAATACTGCACACACGGGTAGGAATGGGTATGGCGCTGCTCTTGCGGCTTCTGTGCCTAATTACCCAGGTATGGCGACCCAAATTTCCCACAGTTGATTATTCAGCTACTTTACGACGAAGGAACATGCAATTTCACATCTATTCTGGTTTATTCAGCAGTGTTAACTTTGTGACATCGTCCACTGGTGGTACTGTGATGGTCTGAACAATACTGAACATTGAAGTGCAGTTGTGAAAAACGTGTACACAGCCATGCTGCTAACACAGCGTCACAGGTACACTCTCTGTTATCAGGAAAATCAGTTGCTATGGCCCCACCCATAGCCGCCCCTTAGCCCAAAAAAGGAAAAAGAAGAAAAGAAAAGCCGCCCCCCCCCAAAAAACCCACAACAACACAAAAACAAAAACAAAAAACAACAACAACAACAAAAAAGCAAACGAATAAGGAAACAAGCAGACTGCATTTACACACACACACACACACACACACACACACACACACACACACACACACACACACACACACACACCACACACCACACACACTTCATTACACACACACACACACACACACACACACACACACACCTGAACACACACACAAACACACACAAACACACACACACACACACACACACACACACAAGTACACACACAAACACAAACACACACACACACACACACACACACACACACACACACAACGCATACGCACGCAGCACAGCCAGCGCACGCATACACGCATACGCGTACACTCGAACGCGTGCGCGCTTGGCCACTGCCCCCCTTCCCCCCCACACACACACACACGCACACCACGTGGACTCACTTTCCCCCAAATATAATCTCAAAATTAATCAACAATTAATCTAAATATGCAATTCAGTTCCGTTCTGTTCCGCTCAGTTCAATATGGTGCCAACGAGCTCAGAAAAAACAACGTTTTCTCCAGGCCCGATCTCTCAGGGGTTTCACTTAGCCTGCCTTGTAGGCTTCACAAATCATAATTATGTCCACAGGCAAACGAACAGGAGACATATTCTCCGGCAAACAAATTGTACCCAGTGATTTTTTTTTAATACAGTACTGAGATACAGCTCAAGGCTGACAAAACCGGGGTTGTAGGTGGGGTGGGGGTGTCAGAGGGGGGGCGGGGCAGGAGTCAAATGAAAGAAGAAAGAAAAAGCGATATTGAAGAAATAAAGTTTCTCATCTCACCTCCGTTCTCTCCCCCTCCTCCCCCCTCTCTCTCTCTCTCTCTCTCTGTTCGTCCTGTCTTACTTCTTTACCTTTTTTTTTTTTTTTTATCCTTTCTTCCCGT
>JABMCL010003454.1:662500-670000 GCA_018857735.1 Alviniconcha marisindica | reverse complement strand
TTGGTGATTTTTGCACACCTTGATTTTTCCAAACAAATCCGAAGCCAAATTTGTACAAGACCTGATGCACCTGTGACACCCAGCAGAACTTACCGCTGTTATGCAGCAATAACAGCATATTGTAAGCCTTTCGTGGTAGCCTTGAAATGCCCATTGTAGTAAGGCGTAACCAGTACTTTATACAGGCTGTATAGGAATGAACATAAAATGGAAAACGACCCTCTCCATATGCCATGTCGTTGGGCGTTCTAGGACTAACATTTAAAAGCTTTTTGAGGGCAAATGTGTGAACTTTCTCCACTAACTTATACTCCTTCAGACCCCAAATTTCTGAACCATAAAAGGCTTTAATTTGAGCATCAAACATTTTAAAAAAATATTGGTGCCGAAAAATCCCCAAGCCTCCATAGCGTTCTGAATATGTCAGAAACCCCCCTTCCTTGCTTTATTGGCCATTTCGTTCAGAGCATTTGAGAACGCCATTCTAGTTGTAAGGAAAAGGCCCAAGTATTTGTAAGAGTTAACAATTGTAATGTTTTGCCCATTATAGAACCATTTTTTTCTCTTGGCAATGTATCCCCCATTTCTGAAAATAAACAATGTTTGATTTGTCCAAGTTAACATGGAGATCAAGTCTGGCACAATTGCGATCAAGAACATCTAACTGGTTTTGCAACCCAGCTATTGTATCTGACAAAAGAACAAGGTCGTCTGCAAAAAGCAAAATGAACAGTTCAAGCATATCAGGTAATAACTGTATTCCATGTCTTCCTTTTTAATTATATCCCTTGCAAGTTCATTAATAAAAAAAGAAAAAAGTAACGGGCTAGTTATTTCCCCTTGTTTTAGACCTTTCTGACAAATGAATGCATCGGTCACATTGTTTCCATTACGAATGCGAGCTTTAACAATCCTGTACATGCTCTGAATAGTCTGTAACATTTTCCCTTTAATACCTGTCTTGTTCAAAATAGGCCACAGTTTACAATGTGAAATGAAATCAAAAGCTTTTCGAAAGTCTATGAATGCTACATACAATTTCTTGTTCCTTAATAAATGTCTCTGTATCATAGAAAATAATGTAAAAATATGATCAATGGTAGAGTGGTCCTTGCGAAAACCTGCTTGGATCTCTCCAAGTACGTCATTGTCTTCAACCAATCTTGTAATCGTTTATTAATAATGTAACTATAAAGATTGCTGCAAACGTTAAGCAGAGAGATACCCCTATAGTTGTCCGGCTCATGAATACTACCCCTTTTTGTGAGCGGATAAATTACCGCTTCAGTTCCCTGCTTCTGGGTATTCACCTGATGCAAATACTGTGTTAAAAAGGTGCACAAGAAAAGGTATAATTTTGTCACAAGAGTGTTTAAAAAACCTCTGGAATAATGCCATCTAGTCCTGCCGCTTTATTTGCTTTGAGATGGTCAATGGACTCAGTTACCTCTTGCAGACTAATATCTGAATTCAAAGAGTCGTCTTCTGCATAACTATTCCTGTTACTTTCTGTGGTGTATGAAGAGGACATTTCACCATCAGTATCTTGTTCCATACTTTTGGCGTCGAACACTTTTTCAAAGTGTTCAAAGTGTCTTAATTACCACCAGGCCACACCCGCCTCTCTCCCTCTCACCCCTTTCCGACCTAGTCCCCGACGCTCCTCGACATTTTAGAGAGAGAGAGAGAGAGAGAGAGAGAGAGAGAGAGACAGAGAGAGACAGAGAGAGACAGAGACAGAGAGACAGAGACAGACAGACATACAGAGACAGATAGAGAGAAAAGAGAGAGAGGAGAGAGAGAGAGAGAGAGAAGGGGAAGAGAGAGAGAGAGAGAGAATACTTTAATACACAAGGGTAAAGATTTAACACAAATCGGCTTCTTTACAAGAGAGAGAGAGAGAGAGAGAGAGAGAGAGAGAGAGAGAGAGAGAGAGAGAGAGAGAGAGAGAGAAAACACACACAGACACAGACACAGACACAGAGAGACAGAGACAGAGACAGACAGAGACAGACAGAGAGAGAGAGAGAGACAGAGAGAGAGAGACAGACAGACAGATGCAGAGACAGACAGAGAGACAGAGACAGAGAGAGACAAACAGAAAGAGACCACTAGATTAATATAGACATTTTAAAGGTAATTTTATTATTACTAATTCTTGTTAATACCAAGAAAACACGAAGATTAAAAGTATTACGTTACTGCAGAACATAACTGAAGCACCCTCAATTAATTCTTCATCCAGGCCGACTTCCTGAGTTCAAGAACCGGTCACTCACTCTGGCATTACAGATTCAATCGCATGCACGCCGATAAAAGCAGGAAGTGAGTTGCATGCTGGTTCTGTCAGGAGTTCTTTCCCTTGCTGGCGTAGGTGGCCGAAAACCGCCGAGAGTGGTGGCCCATACATGCCCTGGTTATGATCCCTGGAGGTGCCGCAGTCTGCTAGGAACCGGTTGTTTTTCACGTCTGCCAGGTTCGATGGTCCCCACTACATTCTGACGACCAGTACGAGGTGGTAGCGTATAAGGCGAGTTCTTTGCTCTGTAAAATGGAGGTCACTTCTGTAGGACTGGGATCACGTGTCGCTTAATGGAAAGTGTCCTAACCAAAATGATCTGTCCCATGCTGCGTCCAGTTACACTTGACGTGCCATTTAATGATTCTTCTGGATGTTTCTGACTTTCTTTCTCTCGTCGACTTTACACGTGTTGTGTGTGTGTGTGTGTGTGTGTGTGTGTGTGTGTGTGTGTGTGTGCGTGTGTGCGTGTGCGTGTGTGTGTGTGTAAAGCGATCAGTTGCTTCCGAGGGTGTAACACTGAATACGGCGAACGCAGAAATTCGATCCAAACACTCAATAGATTGAAAAGAACGCTACTTATTATGACAGAACACAGCATGCGAATTTTCGGGTAATATATGATTTGATTATGATTCCGCTTTAATAGAAGCGGAGTTTTATGAGCTGGGCTTTTTAGGCTTATTCATTTCTCTCTCTCTCTCTCTCTCTCTCTCTCTCTCTCTCTCTCTCTCTCTCTCTCTCTCTCTCTCTCTCTCTCTCTCTCTCTCTCGCCCTGATATAACCGTACCGGTTGACTGGGTGTAAAACACCAACTTACTTACTTACTCTCTCTCTCTCTCTCTCTCTCTCTCTCTCTCTCTCTCTCTCTCTCTCTCTCTCTCTCTCTCTCTCTCTCTCATTCATCCTTTGTAACTGCTGACTTTTTGGACGACTGGATTGGAGACTATTTGTCTATTAGCAACAGTGTATAACACTTGTTATTTGATGACGAGTCCTGATATGATCTTCACTGTTGCTAACAGACAAATAGTAATTTAAAAAAATAATATCGGCTCCTGGGAAGAAGAAGAAGAAGAAGAAGAAGAAGAAGAAGAAGAAGAAATGATGCCTGTATGCAGATACAACTGGCATCGAGATCAAAACACGTAAAAGATTAAAAAGAACGCTTATTTAATATGACAATAGAGAACCTGAGAATTTTCGGAACAGTCCCCCTTTTTAAGCGAGAAAACAACATTTAAACAATAGTTGAAACGATCAAATTTAAAAAAACAAAAACAATGTAGGCTATTTATCTGCTTTCGCGGTTGAGGTGCGTTGGTGTGCAGTGTTTGGAAGAATCGGGCATCGTTTTCTCTTCCCATTTTGCATGCATCGATTTGCCATTGAAAATAGATTTGACACAACTAAACAATGTTGAATGCGAAAGCGCTTGTTCACCTTAGCCATCGCATTCGGCCAATTTCACGCGTAGTTTGCCTTTTCGATATTTGATTTTTAGTTTGGATTTTTCGTGAAGGTGATTTGGTGTTAAACATTGGATATGTTCATCGATTTTCAGGCAGTCATTGGCAAAATGACCTGAGGATTTGCACATGTCATATGTACTTTAGTTAAATATTGACCGTAAGACAATCTGTGGGGCTCAGAATTAATAGATGGATTTGGGGACTCCTTGCGAAAGCGTTTCACCATAGTGTATGCATAATGTCCAGATTGTGGCACCTTCCTGTACTTTTTCTGATATTCACTTCCATATTAGCTTTTTTGTTTTGTTGTTGTTGTTGTTGTTGTTGTTGTTGTTGTTGTTCGTTTTCGTTTTCTCCCTCCTTCCCTCCGCAGTCGGGGGGTGGGGGGGGGGGGGGGGGGGGGGGGGGGGGGGGGGGGGGGGGAGGTGCGTTAAACTCAACTTACCACTTAGGATTTAGTTTTAAAGTACCCGCCTGCTTTTAAGTCGATTTTGTCAAATATCTCTCTCGGTGGCATTTGCTATTCAGAGGTTAATAACAATTATTATCCTGTAAGGGCACAGGGCGCCGATGAATGCAGTATGAACGTAGATTCCACCGCAGCTCAGATGAAGGGAAAATGACATCAAAGGCTACGTATGTCTTTGTACTTACAATTGGCGTCATTCGTGATTTGCCTTTGCCGATCTATGCGTACAGTACGGGTGTCTGGCAATTCAATGAGAGAGAGAGAGAGAGAGAGAGAGAGAGAGAGAGAGAGAGAGAGAGAGAGAGAGAGAGAGAGCCAGCCAGACAAATGCAGACAAAATGGCAGGCAGACAGGCAGACGGATACTAGGAGAGGGTGATGTTGGGAGGGGAGAGAAGAAGAGAGAGAGAGAGAGAGAGAGAGAGAGAGAGAGAGAGAGAGAGAGAGAGAGAGAGTCTGCGTAATTCGTTATAAAAGCAACAGAGCTTTAAAAAGACCATTGTCTGAAATGTTTCTTTAGATTGATTGTGACCGCCACAGAGAACACGTTTTGAGGTGGACAGTCTTTTATCGGCAAAGTCATCCCAGAGTGTTCTGTCGGAAAACTGTTGCGCACCTCAAACCTTACTCCAGGGGAACGAACAACGGCTAGACTAACTCTTCGGCACACAAGTGGCTATTAACATGGAGAAAACACTCAGGCATAAAATGTATTCTTTGGGTTATTTACAAGCCTATAAAACGCACAATACTTCCGTTTCTGTGTCCGCGTCACAGGATCGCAACAACAAACAAACATAACTGAAAGAGAACTGTCAGCTAAAAAAAAAAAAAAAAAAAAGCACACACACAAAAAAGAAGCTAAAGATTGCCACAGACGTTTTAACGATAAAAACTATTACAGTTGATGGGTGTTGTTTCTCCTCGACCTCTTGCCGTGCTTATCCGATTACCAGTCAAGCTTTATATCTGCACTGAGTAGACTTTCGAGATCATTCAAGCCTAATTGCCTCCCTCAAGCTTTACATCTAGAGCAGTCTCTTGAGATGTTTCAAGCCTGTCTGCCTCACGTTGTGGAGACGAGTCAAGCTTCACCTGTGGAGCAGTACTTCGATATGTTCCATGCCTAACTGTCTCCCTTAAGCTTTGGAGACGACTCAAGCTTTACATCTAGAGCAGTCTCTTGAGATGTTTCAAGCCTGTCTGCCTCACGTTGTGGAGACGAGTCAAGCTTCACCTGTGGAGCAGTACTTCGATATGTTCCATGCCTAACTGTCTCCCTTAAGCTTTGGAGACGACTCAAGCTTTGTATCTAGATCAAGCTACAGAGATGAATCAAGCTTTGTTCCCAGCAGACTTTACTTTTTAAGATAATTCAAACAGAGAGAGAGAGAGAGAGAGAGAGAGAGAGAGAAGAGAGAGAGAGAGAGAGAGAGAGAGAGAGAGAGAACATGTGAAACAGAAACTGGGTCACAATGACTGTATAAGAGATGCTATGCATAAACAAAAGACGTATCCCCTCCCCCCTCCCCCGCCCCCTTCAACAATAAATAAATGAATGATCAATTGAATGCCACACACACACACACACACACACACAGAGAACGAAAACCGCGTCTGTCGTTTATGTCCGACAGCTCCTCAGACCCAAAGGAAAGGAACGACACCAGCCCCAAATAATATTTGACATTCATGATAATCGAACTCCTAAACGCAGCTTGAAGCTGGAGCAGCGTACGACTGCAGTGAAACAGAAAGCCGACCTTCATCCAGTTCACCTAGGACCCCTTGCTTCTCAGACTGGGATGTGAGTGTGTGGAGGAGGTGTGTGTGTGGGGGGGGGGGGGGGGGGGGGGGGGGGGGGGGGGGGGGGGGGGGGGGGGGGGGGGGGGGGGGGGGGGGGGGGGGGGGGGGGGGGGGGGGGGGGGGGGGGGGGGGGGGGGGGGGGGGGGGGGGGAGGGGGGGGGGGGGGGAGGGAAGGGGGAAGGGGGGTTACTGCGGTAACTACTAAATTGACTAACACCGCAGGTGCCCCATTTCCCGAGTCTAGTTAACCCCGAATGTAATACGCAAGAATGACTCCCACGCTTCCGAAAATCTCTCTGGGGTGGCTTTCGCATTTCGCGAAAAACACTCGTGTTGGAGTGTGTTCTGAATGTGCTAGCTAGAAACATTCCCCCCAGAGCGAAAAAAGGAAGAAGAAAAAAAGGAGGCAAGAATGAAAATCAAAACAAAACCGCTGTCTCTCAGAGACCATTACAAATACAAGCAAAAACAAAAACACGCACATAAAATATAAAATATAATACTAATAATAATAATAACCACTCCAGGGGCCGTAACTGTGAGACGGAGTGTTGTCTGCATAGAGCTGAGTGTTTTTCTACATGGCACCAGTCCTTGCGTGATGCAGGGAATCATTTCCGCTTTACTCTCTCTGTGTCTCTCTCTGTGTGTCTCTGTGTCTGTCTGTCTGTCTGTTGTCCCCCCTTTCCTTTACTGCCTGTTTTAAACTCTGTCTGTCGTCTCGGTTTTGTCTGTCCTCTGTCCGTTTTGTCTGTCCTGTCTGTCTTCGTCTGTCCCGTGTCTCTGTCTGTCTGTCCCGTTTTGTCCCGCCCGTCTCTGTCTGGGCCTGTCTGTTGGTCTCTTCTCTCTCTCTTTTCTTCTCTCTTGTCTCCTCTTTTTTTTCTGTCCCCTTTTGTCTCTGTCTGTTTTGTCTGTCTGTCTGTCTCTGGGCTCTGGCTCTCTTTTGTGTCCTAAACTCTCTCTGGGCTCTGAACCCCCTCTGTCTCTGTCCCCTTTTCTGTTTTTCTCTGTGTCCTGTCTGTCTGTCTCTCTCTGTGTCCCCGTCCCTGTCTTCTGTCTGTCTGTCCTGTCTGTCCCCCGTCTTCTGTCCCGTCTGTCCTGTCTTGGTCTTTTTCGCCCCCCAGCCACACACCACACACACCCCACAACAACCCACACAAAACACAACACACACACACAACGTGCGGCCCCGCCCACGCACGCACGCCACACCAAAACACACACCCCAAGCACACACACACAACAACCAAAACAAAACACACACAAACCCCCCACACACGCAAACACACGCACAAAACACCACGCACACACGCACACACACACACACCACAAAACACAAAAACCACAAAAAAAAAACCCCCACCACACCCCGCACACAAAAAACGCCCCTCCCCCACAACACACAACACCCCAAACACACACACAACCCCCACCCCCCCCCCCTTTCTCTCTCTC
>JABMCL010003454.1:647500-657500 GCA_018857735.1 Alviniconcha marisindica | reverse complement strand
GTGCTGCGCGTATGTGTGTGTGTGTGTGTGAGAGAGAGAGAGAGAGAGAGAGAGAGAGAAGAGAGAGAGAAGGAGAGAGAGAGAGAGAGAGAGAGAGAGAGAGAGAGAGAGAACAAAAAGAAACAAACTCTACCCTGATAGCCTAACCAGCTGAACGATTAGCCTGTAAAACCGATTATTCTTTCGCCAAAACGGGTCACCTGAGTGCGACGGCAAGGTTTGATGAGTGTGCGACCAGAGGTTCCCGCCTTGATCAATCTCGTTCGCCGCCATCCGACCACGTGACCCAATCACGTCAAGGTGAAGGACGGCGACAGCCGATGGTCATCTTTTCCTCGTCCACCACCGTCCCCTCGGCTATCACGTCCGCGGCAAACCTCGTTCCTGCCAGACTGTCCTTGTTAGTCTAATATGAAGTGCATCGTAGATGCAGTACTGGGCAACGTCCGGTTTAATTGTTACACGCTGTTCTGATTAGCGTGTAAATGGAGGTCGCGCACTGCATGCCGATCGTCATTTCCACTGATTGGATGTCCTAAGCTTGCCTTTGTGTTTTGTGTGTTTGTTGTTGTCGTTGTTTTCTGCTGTGAGGAATGTGGTTGTGTGGCTAGAACAACACTCGGAACTGAAATGAATGCTAGCATCGCAAGTTTGATCCCAAGGTTGACTGTATAGTCTCTCTGAAACAAAAATCGCGCGCGCGCGCGCGCGCGTGTGTGTGTGTGTGTGTGTGTGTGGTGTGTGTGTGTGTGTGTGTTTCCATATAATACCTTATGCTAATTGTTTTGGTAGGACCGTGCTCTACGTGTGTATAGAATATTATATTTAGGTTAATACGTAGCATGTGGGCGCTCAGGGCGTTGATGAGCGGTTGATAAATATGCATTCTTCTTCTTCTTCTCGAGTCCAGTTTGAAATCGACGTTTGGATGTCGAATAAACGAGGCTGTGAGCGCTGTTAATTGGTTTCTGGCCTAGCATTCAGTATCTGTGACGTCATGAACAAGGCCAGCACGCATGTGTGGTACAAGTCTATGGATATTACCTCATGAGCTACCCCTTTGCTCCTCTTCATTGGTAAAAGAACGAAACAATAAGGCAACGTCCTGAGGAGCTCAAATTTGAAGAAAAAAAGAGGAAAAACTGTACCTCTGCTGCATAGCTATTCATTAAACAGCCATCCGAAGCTTGTGAATGGAAATATGTGTAGATGATCTACGTTTTCAGTTTATCTTTTAATTTGAAAATTGTGTTTTGTCCTTTCCTACCCGTTGAAAAAATAAAATAAACGTTTTGCGAAGTGTAGTTCCTTTAAGAAGCATGCTGTTATACTATTCAAGCATGCCGTGATGACGATTAAAAAAAAAAGGCTTTGGAACGGACAGGAGTGTATGAATCAAGAAGACAGAAATTAGACATATTGCCCTGCGTGTCAATGATTCTTGGTATTCAACAACCAGTCGACCGTGAACAAAAAGTTCGAGGGCGAAGGACAGATCAACAATTATTCACAAGTAAACGTCTTTCTACATTGCATGCCGTATGCCACTAAGCGTTCGAAAAGGATTCAGAAGAAAAAAAAAAAAAAAAAAAAAAGCTGAACAAGGCAGGAAGGAAAAACTAATAGGCAAGATTCTGGACAAGATGAAATATGCTTCTCTACCTCCTGCTTCGCTGGCTCATTTAATTTCAGTTTTGTTCTGCTTTTCTATCCACTTTTCTTAAAATACCCTAGGAAAAAGGGCAAACTTTCAAATACCCTAGGAAGAAGGATAATCTTTCAAATAACCTAGGAAGAAGGGTAACATTTCAAATACCCTAGGAAGAAGGGTAATCTTTCAAGGAACTGACGTTCCCAGTAGTAAGATTAGTACGACTGAAAGTAACTTTCAATTCAATTGACGTTTGTACATTAGGATCCACAGTCCTGTCTGTTATCAATTAGTATGGAGGACTGTCAAATACCGTCTTATCTGAGGGTACCAATTACTTTGCCGTTTTTTATTAAAATATATATATTATATATTAGGATCCGCGGACCTGTCTGATATCTATTAGTATGGAGGACTGTCACATATCGTCTTATCTGAGGGTACCAATTACCTTGCCGTTTTTTATTAATATATATATTTTTATAGCACAGTCACGCCGTACTTGTAAAAGAAGGGATCAGATCGCACCTCTGATGGCCACCAGAGCCGGTTTGGCCTAGCGGTAAGGCGTTAGGCTGGTAAGCAGGGTGTGAGCCGGTTTGGCCTAGCGGTAAGGCGTTAGGCTGGTAAGCAGGGTGTGAGCCGGTTTGGCCTAGCGGTAAGGCGTTAGGCTGGTAAGCAGGGTGTGAGCCGGTTTGGCCTAGCGGTAAGGCGTTAGGCTGGTAAGCAGGGTGTGAGCCGGTTTGGCCTAGCGGTAAGGCGTTAGGCTGGTAAGCAGGGTGTGAGCCGGTTTGGCCTAGCAGTAAGGCGTTAGGCTGGTAAGCAGAAGGGCCTCAGCTCGATTCCGTTCGGCCCTCCTTTCTCTTCACAGAGGTTTGCGTTTGTGGACACTGTCTTTGTGATTTTGTCTCTCACAATTAATGACACATTAAAATGGATCTCATCGCTCACCATCTTAAAGCAGGAGCCATTCTAATGGTGAAAGCGTAGCGATAGGTATTTAATCTCCCCATTCCCCCACCTCCATATGGGACCTCGGTTTGAATCCGCTTCGGTCCTCCTTTCTCTTCAAAAGTTGTGGTCTGTGGACACTGTCTTGTGACTTTGTCCATCACAATTAATGAAACATTAAAATGGCTCTCATCGCTGCCCACTTTAATGCGGTAGCCATTCAGGTGGTGACAGTGTAGCAATAGGTTGTAATCTTTCTCTCCCCCCACCTCCATACCCCTAGGCCTTTCCCCCGTCCCTGATAAGCCTTATGGTTTCTGTGGACGGTGAGCACCATGTTTACTTACTTACTTACACTCCATACCCCCTTTTCCCCTTCTCCCCGCCCCTCATAAGCCTTATGGTTTCTGTGGACGTTAAACACCATGTTTACTTAGTTATTTACTAACTTACTTACTTACTCGAGAGCGGGGTGGGGGGGGGGGGGGGGGAGTGGATGGATA
This sequence comes from Alviniconcha marisindica, assembly GCA_018857735.1. Classification (NCBI taxonomy): domain Eukaryota; kingdom Metazoa; phylum Mollusca; class Gastropoda; family Provannidae; genus Alviniconcha; species Alviniconcha marisindica. The sequence continues at coordinate 654,395 of JABMCL010003454.1, read as the reverse complement.
TTAAGTTTCGTGTGGGCTGGGCTGGTGCTATAGTGTTCCACAGCACATTTGAAGAATTTCTTACCTGCAAACCTTTGTCTCGAATAAATTTTTGTTTAAACCAAACCTTTTGCAATTTGTACACAGCGTGAGCCTGTCATGACGCTTTTTGATAACACAGATTACTCTGGCTTTTGTCAACGGATAAGATTCTAAAAAAAAAAAAAAAAAAAAAGGCATCCTGTGATTTAGCCAAAATTTCATTATCCAGCGCTGTTGGGGTCCGGACAGCCGCTTTTTTGTCCCTTCTTCTTTTTCGTGTTAAACCCACGGAGTTAACGACAGCTGCCTACGTCAGCGAAGAACTCATTGCACATACATTAGTAGTAGTAGTAGGAGGAGGAGGAGGAGCAGCAGCAGCAGCAGCAGCAGCAGTAGTAGTAGTAGTAGTAGTATCATTATTATTATTACTGAACGTTTTTATGTAGCGCTGTTCTTTGCTGTCGAGCAGTCTCACTGCGCTCATATTGCACGGGATTCTGAATGACGAGTCACTGGAGCCTTTCATAGCGCGTTTTTTGGATGTCCACCGAAGTGGTGTACGTACAGCGCTATTTGGTTGTTACATGGCTGGTGCCACGTGAAACTGTTGCCGTCTCGGCGCACGTTCTGTGTGCACCATACAACCATGCACCTGATTACAGTGACACTTCATTCGAATCCATGTATGTAGAGTGTGTTTAGCTCTAACCTGCCACCTGCACTTTTGGCAGAACGACCGGGATCCTTTGTGTGCTACTGCGCTAACACGGGGGTGGAACGGATACCGAAATAAGAGTCAGCACGGAAGGTTCACCCTGAAGATGATTCCCCCCCCCCCCCCCCCCGCCGCTCCTCCCAGGACTCGAACCCGCGACCTTTCCATCACGAGTCTAGCACTCTGACCACTGAGCCATCCCCGCTCACCAGTGTACGGGTCTAGCACGCTTTACGCGCTTTCTATGACTTACGACTGGCGTGCATGTGTGAACAGCATCACTATAGCTCGGTTTTAGTATCAGAGTTATATCTGTGTATGGGTGCGGGTGTGACTGACGATGGATGAATGAATGAGCCAGCACCAAGATAGGCTTACATTCCTTGCGCTTTTACTTGGCGAAAATAAAATACGTATCTCTTATGTCTCATTAGTCCCAGGAACTAGACATTCAATCCAGTATCCTGTTAGTGTAGAAGACTAAATGCAGCGCTGAGCCCAGGGTCGATGTAGGATTTAGTGCGGAACACTGCCAATGAATCTTAGTGAGAAAATTAACCCCTCGTCCACTTTGCCTCCTTAAGCCAAGCCAACCCAAGTCAAACCAAGCCATTCGAAGCAATCCTAAGCCAGCGCAAACAGTTCCAATTAAACCATTCCAAGCCCAGCCAAACCCAGCCAAAGCCACACCAACCCAATCTTAGCCAAACCAAGCCAAGCCAAGCCAAACTAGAAGCCAGTCCGCGGCAAACTTAGCCAGTCCAAGCCAAGCCCGCTCATTCGAGGCAAAACCAAAACCAAGCCAGGTTAAACTGAGTCATGCCAACGCTTACATTATGCAGTTGAAGTTCGACACAAATGGAGCCTATGGTAGTGCCACGTACTCCTGCACCTTAAGGTAGCCGCATGGCGGCGATGGATCGGAAATTAGAGAAGAGCACGGCTGACAGTCTATTGTTGATGAACTCTTCTTTGTTTTGACACAGCGGAAGGATGTTGCTTTAACTGCCACGGATCTTCAGGTCAATAATTCCCCTTTGTTACTAGAAAAAAAAGAAGAAGAAGAAAAACTAGTAGCTCCGTTCGTTTCAGGCTTGCGGTTTTTGTTACCTAGCAAATAGGCCAAGGTCGGGAAGTTAGTGTGACACTGGCTAGCTGTCATTCATCAAATTAAAGTGAGGCATAGCCGCTACTGCCGTAAACATCAACGTTGTCGTTATGGTTGTTATTTGTCTGCAGGCGGACAGTCTGGCATCCGGTCAGTCTAACAGTCTGTACATGGTCTGACATATTGTCCGCTGCAAAGACTCGCATCTGACATAATAATGGCCACGGGTACAGACTGCCTGGACAAGTGACCTATTGCGCTCTATTTTTTTACAGCACGCGTCCTCTAGGTCTTCGTTACAGCTACGGTCGATAGGGAAAGGCAGAGGCACTGGATGCAATACGACCCTACTGAGAAAAAAAAAGGGCAATGAATAGAACCCTGTACGGGAACATCTTCATGAGAAGCAATCATGGAGATGCCAAATTGATTGTTATTGTGTGGCTTGCACAAAGCCACTCGGCATCGCTCAAGTCTGAAGTATGCTCGTAAATAATGCAAAGCGAAATTGGGTATGGTCACACTTTATTACGCTGCTGTCTTAAATCTTCTGTCTATGGGGGAAGTGAGATAAGAATTGATCCTACACCTAGAGCTGTCTGTCTACGATTAAGGGCATTTTTATATATATATTTTTTTTAGGTAGGAGAGACTCTCTCTCTCTCTCTCTCTCTCTCTCTCTCTCTCTCTCTCTCTCTCTCTCTCTCTTCTCTCTCTGTATTGTTTGACGTATTGAATGTTGCTGTGTTTGTCAACAGGGACAGATTTGTAAAAAAGCCGACTTGTGCTTAAATCTTTATCCTTGTGTAATAAAGTATTATCTTATCTTCTTCTTCTTCTTCTTCTTCTTCTTCTTCTTCTTCTTCTTCTTCTTCTCTCTCTGTCTCTATCTGTCTGTCTGTCTGTCTGTCTCTGTCTCTGTCTCTCTCTCTCTCCCGTCTCTCTCCCGTCTCTCTCTCCCCTCTCTCTCTCTCTGCTGCTGTGATTAGTATTTTTGTATGAATTTCCATTCCCCCCCCCCCCCCCCCCCCCCCCCCCCCCGGCATCCCCATGTCGATCTTTCTAGAACATGTTCAATTCTTTTTTCTTTTTTCTTCTTCTATATATTGTTTGTTTTTGTTTTGTTTGTTTGTTTTTATACTTTGTTTTAAATTTGTAGATGTAAAGCTTTTTTCTTTCTTCTTTCTTTCTTTCAATCACCCAGATTGGTTGACAGGACGATGAATTCACATTACTCTTCTTCTCAAATGATCACATAAATATAAAAGCAGCTCGCATTTTGTCCATGGAGAATTAACCCAAACACGCGATTGTAGGCCTACTGAATATGTGCGACCCCCCCCCCCCCCCCCCCCCCCAGCAGTATTTGTAGAGCTTGTCGAAGGCTTCTCTAGGGACAGCGGTTCACTACCCCCCAACCCCTCTCTCTTAGCTCAAAAATTCCATTTCCATGTACATCATAATTCCAGACATTGTCGTGCATATGATTACAGAAGTAAATACTTTAGCATCTAGTCATTTAATGACAGAGAAACCTGTTTCTGTACGGTGCATAGAAGTATGTGGATAGTAATTTACGCTGTTAGGTGTTAATTACTCATTGTCTGCAGGCTTAATATCTTCTTGCCCTTTTACGCTGATGAGTCACCCAAGCTTGAAATAATTAGATAGTAGTAGTAGTAGTAGTAGTAGTAGTAGTAGTAGTAGCAGCAGCAGCAGCAGCAGCAGCAGCAGCAGGAGTAGTAGTGGTGGTGGGGTAGTGGTAGTAGCAAGGCAGCAGTAGTAGTAGTAGTAGTAGTGTAGCCGCAGCAGAAAGGCACACAGGGCTTTTAGTAGTGAGTGGTGGGTAGCAGCAGCAGCAGCAGTAGTAGTAGCAGCAGCAGCAGCAGCAGCAGTAGTTAGTAGTAGTAGTAGTAGTAGTAGTAGCAGCAGCATTAGCAGTAGCAGCAGCAGCAGCAGCAGCAGTAGTAGTAGTAGTAGTAGTAGCAGCAGCATTAGCAATTAGCAATTAGCAGTAGCAGCAGCAACAGCAGCAGCAGCAGCAGTAGTAGTAGTAGTAGTAGTGGTGGCAGTAGTGTTCGGGTGACAGCACCTTTTACTTGTTCAAGCACTGCAGACGGTAGGTCCTTGAATCCACTTCCTTCAAGGAGCTCATAACCAACCTCGCAACGCCTCACTGACCTTAACGGCTCTCTCGTGAGCTCGCGGAGAAGTGCTAGAGTCTGTCGTGAAACCAGCACGTGAGAAACGGAACGAGTCGTTGTTTCAACACCGGCACGCAGGGCCCCCACCGAGTACCTGTTAGTGCTCTCACCGCCGCGCTCCATGCCAGTTTCCAACACCGTTGTGCACGTGCAAAACTAGAAACAAGCTCTCTTCAGTCATTCCAGACGCTCCTCACCCCTCCCTCCTTCGACCCCCCCCCCCCCTTACTCCTTCCCCACCCCACCACTACCAACACCACACACACACACCTCCACCACCACCACTTCACCCTTCTGTAGCCGGCTTCCACGTGATGCAGATTTAAAGATGCATCGCCGCATATATTTTTGCGACTAACACAATCAGACATAGACACTTCATAAACCATGCTGATACAATTGAGGTGATTCTGGCGGGGAGACTGTTCTTGTCTTGGGGGAAATAGCCAGTGGCCAGAAAAATGGCCAGAAAGCGTCCCATCTCCACAATAACACGGTTGGAGGCCGTCAATTGTCGGTGACTGATTCAGCGTTGCTTCGGTGGGTCGTTATGGAAGACCGTTGTCTGTCACAACAACTAGAAGTAACATGTACCAGCACTCTCCCTTCGCGCCCATCTACTCTCCGGAACCAGGAGATCGACTCACCTTTCCCAGCACCTAGACGGCCAACTTCCAGTTACCCCGTAAACTTCTCTGCTAACTTCCACAAGCCTAAATTCAGACGCTGTGTCGAGAGATATGAATCTTCTAGAGATCGTCTTACTGTTGTTTTTCTCCCTGTTTTCTGTGTTTGTTGCATCTGCGTCAGCAGACACTCGCCACATTTAGGATGCTGTCCAAACAAAATTAGTCTTCTCATGGTCAGCACGAAGAATAAGAAGGAGACATATTTTTAATGCCTCGTGCAGTTATCAAGAAGACGAGTAAGTAAGTAAGTTGGTGTTTTACGCCCAGTCAACCGGTACGGTTACATCAGGGCGATTCAAGAAGACGAAGAAGTAAAAGAAGAACAGAAACAAAGAGGATGAGATCTGTATGTTTGCTTTTGCGACTGCAAATAAGAGTATACCTCTTTTTTTTTCTTTTCTTCTTCTTCTTGTTTTCTTTTTCTTGAGGTCTGATATCGTTTTTGTATAATGTGCTGACATGTGTTGTTATCTTGATCATTGGAAGACCACTCTAATATCACTTATGTGAACAGACTTCAGATAAAAAGGAAGAAGAAGAACGACGACGACGACGAAGAAGAAGGAGAAGAAGAATGGCACACACAAGCGTTACAGTAAAACAAAAAATAGCGTTACTGAAAAGCGATCAGCAACCATTCGACCTTTCTTCGCGCTCGATGTCCTTCCATTGGAAGAGTTACTTACAGAACAACGGTTTGCAATATTCAGGATCTTCTTTTTATAACACTGTAGGCTGACAATAACGACAAACTTTCAGTGGAAGGTCCGGACATTTCGAGTCCATGTAGAAACACATTTCCATGCGAAGGCTATGAATTTGTATTCGCGTTGATCGAGGAACACTTTTCACGATAAAGCCATGACCTTCCGCTTACACAGTATGCTACTACTTCGAACTTTCTTTTTCTTCTCCTTCTTCTTCTTCTTCTTCTTCTACTACTTCTTCTTCTTCTTCTTCTTCTTCGCTGTAATGCCCGAATATCGTTCTTTCACAGAGTAAACAAACTGTCGAAGAATTCGTTACGGCTAATATTTATGAAACTGATATTTTGTTTTCATACTTTCTTCTTCTTCTTCTTCTTCTTAATCACGAATGAGTGGAGCAAATGTTTCACAAACAAAACAGAAAAAAAAAGAGAAAAAAATTGAGAGAGAAGGCGAAATGACAGCCGTAGATGGATGATCAACGGCGTGTCTTTGGAGAATACTGAGTTTCAAGCATCAAAACAATGTAACTTTGACGCATCAATACATTAACGCCTCAACCCGTGGAGAATTTGGTGTAAAATATGCATGAAGTTTTCGCTCTCTGTCTTTTTTGTCTTTTTTTTTGGGGGGGTATTGTTTTTCTGTCTCGGTCTACCAACCGCCATCCTTTGCAAATGCGTGTCGTTTGCAGCCAAGATAAATAGGACTTGTGTAATGAAATCGCCAAATTGAAAACTTTATTTTCGGAATCAGAATTAACATACATTTCATATGGACCAAGGGCCACAACTCCCAGCAACGGTTCATTTCTGTTACACTTTACCGTTCATTATTTTTACATAATATTTTTTATTGGGAATGTCTTCAGCTTGCTAGTTTCCTTTTTCATAAGCATTCATATTAGCGAAAAGCTGTTATTTTTTTTTTTTTTTTTTTGTCTAACTAAAAAAGGGACGTACGATAAAATGCAGTGTAAAGAGAGCTGTATTAATACTGAAATATTTATATTCGAATGAATATTTGTGTACTTGCTTGTTTTACTGAGTCAGAAATTCGGGTGACAGAATTAAAATACGCATCGTCTTGTAACAGTGTGAGTGTTGACATGGTTCAAAACGGTAGGACGAACTTAATCTATAGCAGCTGGAAAAAAAGAAGAAAAAAAGAGAAGACATTGCTATGAAAAACTAAACACGAAGCGGAAACCTCAGCTGCATTCAACTGCCATGAACCATCTGTCTCTTTTCCCCTTCTCTTTCTCTCTTCCTTCCCCGTTGACAAACGTCTCTTAATTTCTTCCCCCAATCTCTCTCTCTCTCTCTCTCTCTCTCTCTCTCTCTCTCTCTCTCTCTCTCTCTCTCTCTCTCTCTCTCTCAAGAAGCCATTGGAAGAATGAAAATGGACAATAATCACCCACGCAAAAAGCCAAATTGCTATCAACAGTAAGC
>JABMCL010003454.1:625000-627500 GCA_018857735.1 Alviniconcha marisindica | reverse complement strand
TGAAACTGCGTGGGATTCGTTGACGAAAGCGTCTTAATACTCGCTGTACTAAGCACTGCATCAAAACGCTCTACGAACGTAGTGAGCATTTAGTCGGTGGCTTTAGGAATGCAGAACTCTAAAACAATAGTTTAGTTTGTAGTAATTAGTAGCTTAACCATTTAAGCAGCAACCCGGTGATTATAATTAATTGGCACAGAAACGATTAGGTGAAGTTTTTTAAAATTATTTTTTAATTGAGCTTTAAACAAGAGGGCATAATTACCTTTGTGCGGGAAATAATTTATTGAATACAATGTTGGGTAATAGTTTATTAAACAGAATGTTGAGATTCGATTCGTAGACAAGGACATGTACAGCAAGGTAAACTGATTTACAGAATCTCCAATGTCTGATTCAATATATTTATGTTAGCCACATTCAGCGCAGCTTAGTTACTGGTTCCTGCAATTCACAACCCCACTGCTGCTGTTCCCAGCACACACACACACACAGTGAGAGAGATGGGAGCGGAGGGGCGGAGAGTGGTGGGGGTGGGGTTGGGGGTAGGCCGGGAGCAGACAGACAGACAGACAGACAGACAAAGAGACACACACAGGCAGAGAAATCTGAACTCAGAACTTTGTCACAAAAAGACTGAGATTTTAGGCAATTGGCCATACTTAGAATCTTCAATAATTATATGCTTTCTAAGCTAACGACAAACAAAACAAAAACAAAAACGCACACACATACACACACACACACACACACACACACACACACACACACACACACACACACACACACACACGACACGCGCACAGCACGCACACCGCACACACACACACACACACAGCACACACACACACACAACAGCACAGCACGCACAAAGGGGGGGGGGGGGGCGACAGACAGAGACATACAAACACAGAGATGCAGAGGCAGTGCGTGTGCTTGACTGAATACTTGACGCTACACAATATTTATTACGCTAAAGTTCAAGGAAATGAGGTGCTCGTTCTGCGGGGCGGTAACGTTTCATCGAGTGATTCTCGTCCTTATTGGGCCAGCTAGCAATTTCTCTACTTGTGTTCGAAAGCGAAATGTCGTGCTTGAAGTGAGGTGATTCAGCATTTCAAAACGAGAACTCTGCTAGGCTTGAGAGCCTACGAGTCGGAGACAATTTTAATGTCGTGTTTCGGTTTGCTTTCCGTTGAATTTTGTTCAGTTGACTTCCTCTAAAGGTTTTCGTGTGTTTGTTTGCTTTCCCCCCCAGGTGAATTGTGGTAGATATCATTATGAACCCCTATTAATTTGATGTCTGTGTTTCTCTGGGTTTGTGTGTGTGTGTGTGTGTGTGTGTGTGTGTGTGTGTGTGTGTGTGTGTGTGTGTGTGTGTGTGTGTGTGTGTGTGTGTGTGTGTGTGTGTGTGTGTGTGTCTCTCTCTCTCTCTCTCTCTCTCTCTCTCTCTCTCTCTCTCTCTCTCTCTCTCTCTCTCTGCCTCACTGTCTCTGTCTCTGTCTGTCTGTCTCTGTTTCTCTCTGTCTGCCTGTCGCTCTCTGTCTGCCTGTCTCTCTGTCTGTCTCTGCCTGTCTGCCTGTCTGTCTGTCTGTCTCTGTCTCTCTGTCTCTGTCTCTGTCTGTCTGTCTGTCTGTCTGTCTGTCTGTCTCTCTCTCTCTCTCTCTCTCTCTCTCTCTCTCTCCCCCCCCCCCCACCTCCCCCTTGGCCTCGATCTCGCGGCCTCGACCAGCACTCCCTCTCCGTCTCTTGGTAGAATACCAAAAAAACAGACGCGTTATAAAAACAAAATAACTTGTTTGTTTTTCTCGCATGGGTGCCGGTACCAGTTATAGATTGCTGAAATTGACGATGACGCGGGGATCCTATTAATGAAACGCTTAGCCAAGATATTGCAGCTAATTTGGACCGGCGATGCTGAAGTCCCGCAGGACGAAAACGACCGTAAAACTGGCAGACTAGTCCATACGTACACAGGCTCTCCAGAGAGAGAAGAGAGACAGACAGACAGAGAGAGAGAGGGAGACAGAGAGACAGACAGACAGAGAAATAGAGACAGCTAACAGACAGAGAAGAATAGAGAATGAGACAGACAGAGGGAAGAGCGTCCAGAGAGAGAGAGAAGAGAGAGAGAAGAGAGAGAGAGAGACGAGAGAGAGAGAGAGAGAGAGAGAGAGAGAGAGAGATTGCTCTGCGGTTTTGTGTGGGAGTTCCATGGCCATTCATTACGGAAACGACGTCCTGAGAGTTTCGCGGACTGGCAAACGTCTGTTTACCAGTTAACTGGATAATTGAAAAGACTTCTATTATTGTGGTAGGCTGTGTATGCATCTTTTTTTTTTCTTTTTCTTTTTTGCGGGGTGGGGGAAGTGGAGGCGGGTGGGTGGGGGGTGGGGGGGGGGGGGTTGTTATTTTATTTTTATTTTTTTCCCTGCGTGCGGCTTTGTGATACTGTTTCAGTATAATGCGCCATACGTACTATGGGGCGTCATTTTGTGCG
>JABMCL010003454.1:610000-612500 GCA_018857735.1 Alviniconcha marisindica | reverse complement strand
CCAGCGACTAAGTTTGTTTCAGTAATGTAGTGCAGTGTAATGTAAAACAAAGCACCAATGCCTGGGCTTCTTTCAATAATGTAGTGCAATGTAATGCAAAACAAAGCGCCAGCGACTAAGTTTGTTTCAGTAGTGTAGTGCAATGTAATGCAAAACAAAGCGCCAACGACTAAGCTTGTTTCAGTAATGTAGTGCAGTGTAATGTAAAACAAAGCACCAATGCCTGGGCTTCTTTCAATAATGTAGTGCAATGTAATGCAAAACAAAGCGCCAGCGACTAAGTTTGTTTTTCCATTTTTTTTTAGTGCAATGTAATGCAAAACAAAGCGCCAACGACTAAGCTTGTTTCAGTAATGTAGTGCAGTGTAATGTAAAACAAAGCACCAATGCCTGTGCTTCTTTCAATAATGTAATGCAATGTAATGCAAAACAAAGCTCCAGCGACTAAGTTTGTTTCAGTAGTGTAGTGCAATGTAATGCAAAGCAAAGCACCCACGACTAAGCTTGTTTCAGTAATGTAGTGCAATGTAATTTAAAACAAAGCACCGATGATTAAGCTTGTTTAAGCATTGTAGTCCAATGTAATGCAAAAGAACACGCCAACGACTAGGCTTGTTTCAATAATGCAGTGCAGTGTAATGCAAAGCAAAGCGCCAACGACTAAGCTTGTTTCAGTAATGTTGTGCAATGTAATTTAAAACAAAGCATCGATGATTAAGCTCGTTTAAGCACTGTAGTCCAATGTAATGCAAAGCAAAGCGCCAACGACTAAGCTTGTTTTAGTAATGCGGCACTATTTAATGCAGTAGAATATTAACGAAACGCCAGCGGCTAAGCCTGCTTCAGTAATATAATGCAATATAGTGCAAAACAAGGCGCCAGCGACTAAACTTGTTTCAGTAAGGTAGCGCAATGTAAAGCAAAGCAAAGCGCCAGTGACTAAGCTTGTTTCAGTAAGGTAGCGCAATGTAATGCAAAACAAAGTGTCATCGAGTAGGCTTGTTTCATTAATGTAGTGCAAGATAATGTAAAACAAAGCGCCAATGACTAAGCTCGTTTCAGTAATGTTGGGCAATGTAATGCAAAATAATATTAACGAAAGACGTTGACGAATACAGTGAGCACCACGCGCACAATGCAAACCTCTAGGGTCAACAAAAGTGTACAGGATTCAGAGAACAATGAAAGGAGTCAGTTAAAGGAACAAACACATCACAACACTCCATTCAGTGCCTTTCTCATCACTTCCAACACATATCCTCTCTCTCTCTCTCTCTCTCTCTCTCTCTCTCTCTCTCTCTCTCTCTCTCTCTCTCTCTCTCACACACACACACAACACACACACACACACACACACACACACACACACACACACGCGCGCGCGCGCGCGCGCGTCAGTATCGCCTCCAACAGCAGATCTTACGGAAAGCCCGCTCTATTTTTACGAAGAAGGACCATATTTTAAACCAGGAATTTACTACTCTTCTATCAGGTCGTCGTCTTAAATGCCCCATTTGTAAGACAAATAGATTTAAGAACTCTTTTAGTCACAGTACGCCTTTCAATCAACACCTGAAGTGTACATGTATACATGAAGTGTGTGTGTGTGTGTGTGTGTGTGTGTGTGTGTGTGTGTGTGTGTGTGTGTGTGTGTGTGTGTGTGTGTGTGTGTGTGTGTGTGTGTGTGTGTGTGTGTGTGTGTGTGTGTGTGTGTGTGTGTGTGTGTGTGTGTGTGTGTGTGTGTGTGTGTGTGTGTGTGTGTGTGTGGTGTGTGTGTGGTGTGTGTGGTTGTGTGTGTGTTGTGTGTTGTGTGTTGTGTGTGTGTGTGGTTTGTGTGTATGTGTGTGTGTGTGTGTGTGTGTGTGTGTGTGTGTGTGTGTGTGTGTGTGTGTGTGTGTGTGTGTGTGTGTGTGTGTGTGTGTGTGCAGGTGTGTGTGTGTGTGTGTGTGTGTGTGTGTGTTGTGTCTGTGTCTGTGTGTGTATGTGATCTTAACTTCATTACTATTTTATGATGAAATCACAATTGTTCTATATTTATAACTATACTATGGTTAAAGTACGGCTCTTTTGTTGGTGGTGTTGTGTTTGTTGTATTGTTCTCTTAACTTTATGTATTTATTTATTTTATATTTGTTTTACGAGCCCGCCATGACCACAACAAAATTGCCCCTTGTGGGATGATTAAAGTTTTTTAATTGAATTGAAGCACCCACGCACGCACGCACGCACGCACGCACGCACGCACGCACGCACGCACGCACGCACGCACGCACGCACGCACGCACACACACACACACACACACACACACACTTCTCTTTGGGTCCATTGGATAGATCACTTAATTAGTTCTTGGATTTTACCGTTCCGTCAACCGCATGTGATTACTTCTGGACGAAAGGATACACGTCAAATTCTTTTACATCAGTTCAAAACTCAAGTGTCTAAATCACAAGTCAATAGCTGAATCACAGTTCTGGCTGTGCACGAACACCATGCCAT